>JAOCPT020613290.1:0-17920 GCA_026546935.2 Palythoa grandiflora | reverse complement strand
TGGACTGCTGTCACTTTGCCATAACTGTGAAGCCTTTTGGCGGGTGAAGTTTTGAAACACTCGTTGACAGACCATCGTAATATTCGGAATCAAAACGTTTTCCTACACGCCATTTGCATCAAAGTTAAACTGAAGAAAAATAAAAATGGGATAAAGATGCTGGAATTTGATGCAAATTTTTCGGTTTGTAAAGCCACGCAACATAGCCAATTTACGACATTTCAACACAAATAATAATAGAACAGAACATGAGAATGTACAAACCGTATAGTTCCAAATACTAGGTGAGACTCAGCTCCGGGTCCAACGTCGATCTTTGCATGTGACAAACATATAATCGGTTTAAACGCCAATGCAGGATTAAATTCTATTGTTCCGCATACCTATTTGCATTAGTTCGGCACAAGTAAAGTTTGAACTGGGCCTTTTTCAGTTAAACTTGGAATTGAATCTTATTTCCTACCAATTGAAATGTAGGAAAAAACTGAGGGAGCTCTAGAGGCCAAACGAAAATTGACGAAACCGGCTTATTTTCTACCATAAGACGTTTCGGATCGCAAGATGCTATTTGCCTCTTGGGAATTTTAAAAGCAGGGCTGTACGCTTGGCTTGTTCAATACAAAGAGCAGCCCACATCCCATCCCACCCACACACAAAGAACCAAGGCAAGAAATGCAAACGGCGGGTAGTGCTGACTGGTAGGTCCGATTATTCAGGTGAAAGTATACAGCTTAACCAGAAATCTCCGCATCAACTCACACCACTTTTGATGCGAATTTGTGCCCTATTCCATTCGGTCCTCTCTCATAGCAAAATTTGATCAGGACAAAACTTGTCTCATTATTCAACAAACCTGTGGTATTTTGCCTTGACAATAAGCTGAATGGAGCGTAAAAATTTTGTTTTGAAATGCTTGTATTTTAAGCATGATTAGGTGCAAAACTTCAAAAATACTAGTTTTCTTCACAACATGCCAATGTTTTTCGTATTCCCATTTACTCAAATAGGGAAAGATCTTTGGTAGGCAGGATGAGAAAATTTGAAAGTCAAATGCCCAATTGCCATAGATCTCAATATTTTCCCAATACGGACTACAGTCCTTTTGGAAAACAAGATGCTTTGTTTAAGCTTAACTTTCTTTCGTGTCTTTCATTACCGCATCTGAACAAAGAAACTTTTTTCCCAATAGGACGGTACTGGAAAACATTGAGGCATCGAGTAAGGTCTCTTGGGAACGAGCAACTTGAACAGCGCGACATGCATAAATTAGACTAAATTCGCTTGTTTCGCAAAATTTTGTTACCATTACCTCGAGCTATCATACCATTCTCACACGCTAGTAAAGCAGACGAATAATTTATCGTTTATACATACATACGTATACCGAGTTTACTGACTTTGTGAAAAAAATGGTTAAAGAACAAAACCACGGTTTCAGGTTTAATTTTAAAATCATTCACTATAACAGTTTTAAATTAATACAACTAATATAACAGAATTTTAAAAATTCCTCTAATTTTCGGCCGCAGAACTGCCGAAAGAGGTAAGTATGCTTTGGAAAAAACCTGCGTTCATTAACGGCGTTTTTATGACAACAGTTGAGTAAACCGACTACAAAAGCAAACGTTTGGTGTACCTCTGTGTACGGAACAGACGGCTTCATTGCTAAATGATGCATGTCACAAAACTCGATTATTAATGTATTATGACCATTTCACAAAGACACAAAGCGAAAGCCCATCACAGTGTCCGTGTGTTGTTTTTGTTGTTGTTGATTACAGTCTTACTATGTGATTGTATATTAGTTAGCCTTTTTGGATACGCTTCCAATGGACTATATACATAGACTGTAAAATATCACTGCTGTTAAAATGCATATGAATATTACCAACCTCTGTCAAGCTTTTCCAGTGAGTGAAGTAAAGCAACTTCAGTGAAAATGTCGTGATTTCGGTTTAATTCAACCAACTAAGAGCCGTTCTCTGTAAATATCGAGAACCAGTTCTTAGTCGCAGCCTTTGAAATTTTTACACAATGGAGTAATGCCAATCAGCTTTCCGAGTGATTTACTTTTGTGTCTGAATTCAACGTACCAATTTCCATTTTTGATTGTCGAAGTGGGGTGATATTCAACCGTGACATCATGCTGTTTAAATCCGCCTTTTGTTTTCGCTTCTCAGGAAACCAATTTTTAACTACCACCATTAGTAAAAATGACATATAATGGAGTAAAACCAATTCACTTTAAATGCTTTTTAGTCCCGTATCTAAATTCAATGTACCAGTAAGTTTTTTTTCACGGGTGAAATGGCGTAGTTTTTGAAACAAGTGCAAAACAATGGTATTTACAAGGGGTCAAAAACGTGTTTGAATACAAGGACTAAATAAATTCATAATACAAGGAATAAATAAATTCATGTTAAAGCCAAAAAGTTGTTTGAGTTTGTGACAAAAGTTCTTTAAAATGTATGAGCATGTTTTCCTGAACGTGCGACCTTAATTTGCCTCATTTTCTCTTTTCCGAACCAAATGACGTCAAAACCTCGTTTTTCAAACTTTGTCCGATTTCTTCAAAAGTAAAACGCAGTTAAACCTTTCAAAGTATTTTTCGAAAATTGCTAACAATAGAGGTTATTTGGGCAAAATAAAAAGAACTTCGAATTTCCACGACATGCGTCGAGTTCTCGATATTTACAGAGACAAAGGATGTAATACGGAAAAGAGAATCCGATTACACTCGAAATTAATAGCAACAGTCTTACGTTGGAAATATGTTCAGGTAAAGTCACAAGCATTCCTCTCATTTGCAACTTATAACATTTATAGTTTGAAATATTTTTATTCATTATTTTATTTTCAACATACAGAGTACAGAGCGATACTTTGACTAATGTATTTGTGACACGATTCGTCACTCATAAATTTTGTATACACTTTTTTCGAAATTTATACTTTGTAATAGAAGTAGTAATAATAATAATAATAATAGTAGTAATAGTAATAATAATGATAACGATAATGATAATAATAATAATATGCTTTATAACTTTTCAGTAACAATAATATATATTAAAAATTACTATTCTTTTTTACATTTGTACCGAGATAAAAAAAAACAAAACAAAGGTACTACGACAAAAGAGTATCACTATAAAAAACATTGATTTACTATAACAAAATTTATAAAATCATTCTGATAGTACATGCGTTCTGATTAGTCGACAAAAGTGCTTTCAGCTGCGTTTCGGACTTTCACTGATCTGCTCTCAAGATCTCCCAAACGTTCACCTCGGTTTTCAACAGGCTATGAAATCACGGAGTACGTGTTTTATTTCTTAAATGATTAGTAGTAATCATAGATTTGTGAACTATAGTCTACTATAAATCAAAGGGTGATTGTGGCGATCTTGTGGACACAGCAGTGTAATATTACTGAATACTGGATTCTTTGTTATCTCTAATCCTTGCTGAAAGACTGGAATACGTTATGATTTACAATGCTTGAATAACAACGAAAACTGCTTAAAACTCCTCATATATAACTGAAATGTAAGATGTGCTACTGTGTTCGCCGACTGAATATATAAATGACAGTAAAATTAGTCGATTTTGATTACCGTACCAACTCCTTTACCACATGATAATGCGTCATAAAAAGTTGTAATTCTGTTACACAAGTACAAAATAATAAGATTCGATACTCAAGGAATAATTCTGTTCGCAAAAAATATGAATTTAAGCGCGGCAAGAAAGTGGTACTGATGAGGTGACCCCAAAAGCTTGGCTATCCCAGCACTCGATCGTTTAAATTTTTTTATTTTGTTTTTATCGTTTATTTCTTTGGTGAAAAACGGAAGAAAGTTTATATGTTTCCCACAATCCAGCTTAACTTGAGTGATTCTTACATTACACTCATTAAAATTCAAAATCGCGCCGAAAATGGCTGACGAACGACAAAAAAGTTTTCGAAGTTCACCCCTCAACAAAACGATAGACTATGAGTTGCGTTTTGCTAACATCAAACGCAATAAAATAAAATAAAATAAAATAAAATAAAATAAAAGACAATTAAAATAAACTAAACTGTTAAAAAATACTGTGTGTTTCAAAGCTCCAAAAAATTTCAAGTCACTGCAACTTCCAAATTGAAGTCATATCAACAACCGCTGCCGTCGTGGCAAAGTTTTAGATAGAAACTAACTTCAACCATCTCAGTTTACGTGTACCTGATGTATAGTTTCTGTATTTACGGTACAGCTCAAACAATAGTTCTATTTGACAATATTTCTACAGTCATACTAAATGGCAAACAGTGGGCTAATTCGAATTTTGGTCCACGGTTTTCTTTGCACGGCCAACAAAAGTATCCATCGCTTTATGAGCTCCAAGAAAGTCCAGCAACATGTCAACCGCTTTGATGGGGATAATCCTGCAAGAGAACATTTGCTATTTGAGAACTGCGCATTGCACGTGGTCATAAAACTTAAACTAAAAAGCGCAAAAGTGACAAAGACACAACAAGATCTAGATCCTTTACTTGGAGTCACAAGTCAGTACTATCCGAGTTTGGGTGTATCACTCTATTGAACACAAAACCAAATACTTGAACTTCTTGCTCTACTCAAAATTCAAGAATTCGAACTAAACTAGTTACTTTCTAACGAACCAAAATAAATAAATAGTGTATGCTCAGTAGTCAGAGTGAATTACGAAAACGTAGCTCAACGAGATCGAACAGAAAGCATCTGTTACTTAGCAACGTGACCACGTGGTGACACTTTGTGTTGTTTGCACTTGATATGGTAAAATACTCCCAACGGTGTTGCCTCTTTTTGTTTAGGCCCTTGTACGATGTAGGATGGTCGTCTGAAATGACCAACGCTAAGTCACGAAGGCTCTACCGAGGCCAGGTACGATGTAGGATGGTCGTCTGCACTGACCAACGCTCAGTCACGAAGGCTCTACCGAGGCCAGGTACGGTGTAGGATGGTCGTCTGCACTGACCAACGCTCAGTCACGAAGGCTCTACCAAGGCCAGGGCAGATGCCAGCAGATCAACGAATAAAATGAAACAAAAATATGTGCTAGTCTCACATGTAAAGGCTCCACCGCTTTAGTTTTATGGTTTGTTTTATTTTATTTTGTTTTGTTCACTGAGCAATTAACAGCAATAATTTACAAAAGAGCCTGCACTTGACTTTGTTAACTGTAATCTGAACCAGTTTGCGAATATCTTATAATTCTTTCACACTTTACTTGGAGGGAGAACTTTAGTCAAAAACTATTATCATTAAAAATAATTATTATTATAAATGTCATAAAATTGGATGCTGCGTCAGAGTTTCTAGAGAAATAGTTTAAGTTTGACACCGTTGAAAGTAGAAAAACAAATGACGTTTCGAACTGTAGTCCTTCGTGGGAGTGAAGTAAAGGAGCACAGTCGGAAACGTCAGTTATTTTTCTTCTTCCAACAATTATAAACATCAGCTGATTTCACTTATCCCAACTTTAAAGATAATTCTTTAAAGTGCTAATAAAGAATTAATAAAAACAAATTATTGATTGAGATCGCACTATCTCCAAGTTAAACTATTGTACCATATATGATTCTTGGAGCATAGCTCCACAGCCTATTGTAATCAGCTGGTGTGAATTTTGCAGATGGATCAGTCCACGTACACATCCCAGCATTTGATCACAGGTAAGTCAAGGTGAGGTCCAACGCCTCTTCATATAAGTTATCTTATTTTTTTCATTGTGTCTGCAGGAGAAGTGTGGCAAACCCACTAAGGATTATGGGGGACCTCACCTTGCTGCGGTAAATGTTTTTCATATCATGTGGGATACACCAGCTGCCTGGGGAGTCTGATTTAAAATTATATAATAGTGGTACACGTAAAGGCAGGCACAGCAGACCATAGTGGCTTGCTCTGCTCAAACTTCTCAGCTTCCACCACTGTCACCACAAGGACTAAACCTTACACTTACGGTTTCATAATGACTGCGAGTTGTGAACCAAATGGTAACAGAAGATTTTCCTGGTTCTTTTCAACTGCATCTATAATCCTTTCAACCACATACTCTGGTTTGAGAAGACCAAATCCCGGTAGTCCAGGAAACCTGCAAAAACAAACTTTCTTTGACATACAAAACACATGGTAAATCTAATTTTACTGGTTTGCTGTACTCATTTTACCAACCTTGTAAAAAGGGAAAGCTGAGTCAACTTTGGAAAAAACAGTGTTGCACAAATGTCCAATGCTTAGCATAGTAAGGGGTGTGAACTTGTATGACCTTGTCACTAAACTGGTAGACATTTTACTATGAACTACTGTGGGTGGATGGGAAATTTGCAAAAAAAAAGCTTTTGCAGAGCTTTCAAGGTCAAAAAATATCATGCACAACCAAAACATAAAAAAATTATGATGTAAAAAATAAGGAGCATCACCTGAAGAAAATATGCCCCCCAAAATGCTGCTCCCACCCAAATATCTAATGGTCTGTATCCTCATGGTAACATATTAAGCTAAACTAACATTTATGAGCCTAAGTGGACCATTGGAGCTGGTACTTATCTCCTTTTTCAGCAGTATTAAATGGATGAGAGATGAGAGTAATTGACTCCCCCTAATCCATCACAGGTTAGCCCCCAGCAGAAGCTGGTACTCATTTTACCCACCTCAGGAATATGGAAAGCTGAGTCAACTTTGGTGGAAAAGAAGGTAACACAAATGTTCAACACTTGGCTGAGTTGAGATTTTAACTTGCCAACCCTGTGGTTAGAAAGCAGAGATCTTGTACCCACTGTGCCACACATGCATGCTGTGTATAGGTAGTAAAAGCTGGTTAGCCCCCAGCAGAAGCTGCTACTCATTTTATCAACCTCAGGAGTAAGGAAAGCTGAGCCAATTCTCGGCTGAGCTGGGGCTTGAACCTGGGACCTGGTGGTTTGAAGGCAGAGATCTTACCACTGCGCCAGCTGTGATATGTCTAATTTTAAATAAGTAGTAAAATTAATTCACTTTTAAATTTCTTAACTTTTGAAACAAATGGTTGTGAAAGATCAGATTTGATCATCTGAAGCATAGCAGAAAATTCAAATAAAAGCTTACCTATACTTGCATCCTGCAAACATACCAGTTGTAACAAGGGAAGGGGCAACGGTAGTGAAGGATATACCAGTGCCACCCGACGCATGAACCTCTCTAGAAAGGGACTCCATTAAGCCTACTGCCGCAAACTTTGATGCACTGTAATCCACCACTCCTGCAAGCCCTACAAAGCCAGCTACTGATGCAGTCGAGATGATGTGTCCATGATTCCTTTCAAGCATATTGGGCAAAAATGCTTTTATGGTCTGTAGTCACAAAATAAGATATCCAATAATTCTGATAATAGGACCTAATTAAGAACAGTTTGATTGACATGTATCCTGACACTGGTTACACAACATAATTTTATATAGTTTACAACCAAATACCTTGTTTTAGAAAAATAGGCATTATAATATATTTTAACAGTGAATGAAAACCTAATACAAGTTGTCAAAAACAAAAGAAAATAAGAAAGATAAAAATAAAATATGTACTTTATTTTGCACCCCAAGAGGGCTTTTCAGTGAAATATACTACATTTAAAACAAACACAACACACTAAGAATCCTAACAGGCAGGAGGCAGACCAGTTGGCTATTTACAAAGTGTGGTGGATTTAACTCTGGGATTTACCCGAAGACAAATTCAATTGGAGGTCAGAGTGGGACTTGAACCCAGGTCCACCACATTCAAGTCCAGCTCTACACAAACCTGAATTCAAAATTCAGTGATTACTATGTAATCTTATGATGTTATCAGTTATATACAGTATTGATTTTAATGTTAGGTTTTGCCACTTTTTCTAGCAAAAAATGCATTTTTTTCTAAAAAATGTTGGTATCATTACCTTTGTTTTTTGGAATACTTAATAAAAAAATTAGGCCAACACCAAATTTCCTCCGACTTTTAACCAATCATTTATAATTTAAACTCCATTTTTGGGTCCAAAATCAATACTTGTTCAAAAGTTTGTTTTTGTATTTTTTGCCCTAGTATAAGTTGAGATAAGTTTTTAGGCTAATTTCTGTGTATGGTATTTTACTCTTACCTACAACAAATTTCCAACTTTTCCCTGACCTTTTAAAAAAGTCTTTTCCCCTGACTTTTCCTCTCCATCCTTGGTTTTATTCAGCATGTGCCCCCACCCTACCCCCTCTCCTTTCCAATCTCTAGATCTGGCTCCCACCCTACCCCGTTCCTTTCCAATCTCTAGATCTGGCTCTAGCTCGTGTAAAGAAAATACCAGAGTTTTAGGGAACTGTATGTGTTCTTATGGAACAGGGTCCAATTTACCACTGATCTTCATAATTACTATGTTTCATTATTGTTCTATCTATCTATTGCTAATATCTAGTCTTGTCATAAATAATGGTGATTTTAATATTCTTTTGTCTACATTCAAATTAGCCATATGAGCCTTGCTCTTGAGATAAACTTTTAAAAAATATGTTACCCCAAACGAGGCTAAATGAGCTAATTTAAATGTAGACAAAAGAATATTTAAATCACTGCCATTTATGAATAGGGTCTATTGTTTGAACTATGGCTGGCTTCTTTACTTGTACGGGAGTTTCCTGCAATAAAGCAAGAAATAAAAATGAAGTCTTTCTGCAAAGATTTAATAATAACTTTGTAAGATTACCAAAAGAACTATTGAGAAAATCTCAGTCACTTTTTTGTGCATGAAAAAAAGAGGGCCTGTGTGTAATGTAACTTCATTTTTTTGATGATTGGCCTTGACATAAAAGCTTTATAAAAAGATGTGTAAATGAATATTTAAAAAAACAAACTGTTAAAAATGCAAGATGATAAAAAATAAAAGGATTTTGAAAAAAAAACCCCAAAAAACAGTGGCTTGCAAAAAGTAGCTTGAGGGTCGCAAAAAATGGCTACGGCTCTCAGACTCACACATTAGTTACTCTCTTTCAGATTAATTTCATATTATTTCTATGAACTAAAAATAAAACTATTGAAAACACCATTTGCAATAAATATTTTACCAATTATCTTACCCAAAAATGAGATAGAGAGTTCACATCAAATGTTCTGATAATTTCTTCATCTGAGCATGACAACAGTTTCCTGCCAGTAACAACACCGGCATTATTGAAGAGCACTGTAATATCACCAACTTCTTCCTGCACTCTTCTTGCTGTTATATAAACCTCCTCACTTTTACGAACATTGCAGCAATATGGGTACACTTCACCACCATCTTCCTTGATTTCCTCTGCAACCAGCTCAAGGGAAGGAAAGTCGATATCCCACAACACCAATCTACAGCCTGTTGTGAGCAAATGTTTAATATGTTTCAAAATGAAAATCAAAGACAAGATAACTGAAATTTGGAGTTCAATATGGTTTGAGTTTCCTTTTGAGTCATTTTACAAGCCTTGTTCGCCATTAGAAACAGTGCTTATATCTTCAGTTTCTTTAGTATTACCCATAAGAGTACCTAGTGAAATTGCAAACAGTTAACTGAATCAAGGAGTTGTATCATGGTAGAATTTTATTATCTGGGTGTGTGTCATGACTGTTATATGGGTGTGTGTTGTGACTGTTGTGGATGATGTTACTGAGTGAATCGGAAGATGAATATCTGCCCAGGAGGTCATAACATTAATATCATCCACAACAGTCATCAGGACAACTCACACTCGGACAATCAAACTCCACTGCATATTATGAGAGTAAAGGTGATTAGCCCCCCCTGGCTAGGACACTATCAATGACAGGTTAGCCCCCAACAAAAGCTGGTACTCATTAATTTCAAACAGCTAAATTGACTGGAACAGTGTAAAGAGTTGTGTTCAAGAGCTATAGTGGATGACAAAACATCATTTATCTTTCAACTCTTAGTTAGTAACTCAGTTATATTACAAAAAGGCTTGGCAGTTTGTTTATAATATATACCTACAATACTTTTCTGGGTCCAAAATTTTGATGGTAGTAGCACTTTAAGAATTTGATCAACTGCCTTGGGATGTCTTAATCTTTTTTTAAAAACTTCCAATTAAATATGTAGAAAAAAATTCAGCACATCTTCACTACATACAAAAAGAAGAAGTCGTACACAAAATAATGTTTTGTAAAGGATCTTTTGAAATAGGCCAAGTAGTCATTTTTACTTGGGTGAAGAAATATTTTAATACTGTTTTCTTTCAAAAGATCAGCTTTAATATAGTAGATCTGTAGCCTTCACAGATCAAAATATACTGATGTCTGTTTGATGAGAGCTAACTTATCCAATGGATATCATCTGGGGGAATATTCCCTTGACAGGAGATATACAGATATGTACTGTCAAATGAGGCCCTGACTTTAGCTTTCTGCTGATAGAACGAGTTATCTAGTTTGTAAAGCATTTTTGCCTCCTATGGAAGCAAAACCACTATGTTATAGAGTTGAGATAAAGAGTGAGTAAGTGAGTGTAACAACAGAATTTGAACAAACTCCGATTTCGACCTGAAGACCTTTGAATGTTGGCAGAATTAGCACATTGTCAAATCATGTCTCCAAAAAAACTCTGATCTTCGCCATGTGCTCACAACTTGTTTGACTGTGGTGTTTTAAATCTGAAGGTAAGAATTGTTTTTTATATTGATTTTAAACCATTTTGTTTCAAGAATCAAGCACTATGTATCTATGGAGAACTTGCACTGCAGGCAAAGACTTTTTCTGGGCTGTTAACAATTTTTGGCAAATACATGCCAACAGATATTGTACATTGTTATCAAAGTACTTGTTTTTATTTCTGTACCTTAGTCATGGATATTTTGTTTAGGCACCAAGTCATGTTCAAGCCATATGACTGGTAAATTTTTTGAAAAAAGATGGAGTCTGTCTATACAATAAGACAAAATTTCAGTTTTTACAACCCAATTAATTCATCTGTAAAAATCAAACCCATTTACTTGTCCTAAAAGAGAGAGAGAGTTTGAAAACAGTTTTTTCTCTGCAAAAAGTAATTCGTGTTTAAACAATTCTCTGATACAAATTAATAAATGTATTCAGTTTCTGCTGATTCTAGTCTGATATTACTTAGATACACATGTATATTTTTATCATAAATTACAAAAATACGTAGACATGTGTTTGATGGGAGGGAAAGTATCAGTTATGCAGAAAGAAATATAAACATGACAAAAAAACAGCAAATCTATTTCAGCTGCATCATTAACAGTCATTCATTCTAAGTTAATTTTGTTTCAAAAAGAAATGAAACAAAAGCATGCCTAACTGAACTAGAGCTGATAATGAATGCAGGACCACCATCAAGACAGTTACAGCTGCAACCAAGTTAAAAATAACAATGTTCCATTTTTCTGTAAACAACAGTTTTTACTTGTATTACAAACTTAAAAACACTGATTTGAGAAATAAAATGAACATTTTAGACAGATGAAAATAATAAACTGCTTCAAAAATATTTTTAGTAGAAAATTATATTTCCTTAGTGTATGTTATCATACAAAAATTTAACCTTTCAAATCTAAGTCAGGTGGATTCAATTATCAGGAAAGACTTTCATCTCCCAAATTTTCTAAGAGTGGATTTGGCTGTTGCTCTAAAAATTATAATGTGTTCTTCCCTGAAAAACCCAAACAATAAACACCAAAGGCAGTTAGACATAATATACAATGACAACTACCACAAAAACAGGATAGAGACCAGCAGTGTGTGCGGGGGTCATTTTCCGGTAGATAAAAATTGTTATTTATTTAAAGGCAATTTTGGTAAACTTACAAGTTTAAAATGCTATGCTGCCATGGCGGAGAGCTTAAGTCAAAGATTATCTGGCAGAAGGGGGCCCGTTTGTTATTACACCGATTGATAAGGTTCCCATATTTGAAATACTGCCGCATGCCGCCAGTATCTTTGAATGCAGTTTCCCTCCCCCAATTAAAGCGATAAGCTGAACTCACCTTTTTTAGCAAGTTGTAGAGCAACTAGTCTTCCGATTCCACTAGCTGCGCCTGTGATCAAAATAAGTTCTTTACGGAGATCTTTTCGTGGCGTACACCAAGGAAAAACCCTTTTGATCGAAGATTCAATTACACAAAGTAAAACCCGCAAACAAACTTGTCCAAACTCTATTGTGTGCTTTAAGATTAACCAGTTACCATTGAAGTACAGAAAATATAAAAAAATTTGTATGGCGAGAAGAACGTACAAAATTTCAATCCAACTCATTGTTAGTTTGAGCAAAACTTTTCATTTCTTGAAGCAACTCTCGCCTCAACGTGCGTCTTCCTGGACCGTCTTCCTGTTTGAATGACCTCCGCTGACCTCGTAGTTTTATACTCGTAGACTAAAACACAAAAGAGACTGGGCCGAGCAGGTGCCATACCCCATCAATGCCTCTTTCTTGTGTGTCAACAATCGGCAGCTTTTAAATTTCATTTAATTTCGTTATTTCCAGCTGAACCATTATGAACTAATCTCGGCTTGGATATCGCCAGTTTAATTAAATATTAGCGAGTAATTCTTGCTTTCCTGTTTTTTAAAACTCGGTATGTTGAATGAAAGTGAACTATTTAAAGAGCGTCAAAAAGGCGGCACTAAGAGGAAAATAATACATCACACGGGCAGTAAAGCTGTAAGCTCGTGACGATCACCTGAAATAGAGGCATATACGATAAATACATGCAAGAACCTTTAAACCGTTGTGATGACGGACTCAAACTCCCACAGGAATACTTACACTAGCGTTGAAAGACAAAAAACACTAAATCTTAAATTAGTCTTGTTCTTTTGCAGTTTAAATTTTTTTTAGATTAGTTTTATTCACAATTTCGAATAGTAAAATATTTTTAAAAAGACATATGTTGTAAACATTTTTGTTTACAGTAACTATATCTATATCTATATCAATACTTTCCCCTGGATACACTAAAAGTTAGTTTTCGTCTGAAACATATTGGATATCATGCCTGGAGCAATATGCTTTAAAATGGGCCATTGTCTTCGGTGAACTTCTAGTACTTGTGTAAACCTATCTTCTCAACTACACTCGACAAGTGTTACATTTTAAATTCGGTTAAGTACAGGGTTCATTTTTTTACATTTTCTCGCGTTATTTTGGATTTGGAAGTACGCATCAAATTCATAACACTTGTTTAATTTCATTACTGCTCGCAATACTAATAACATAAAATAAAATGTCCTTTTCTTGATTACTGATTCAATGTTTTTTATTTTAATTTATTTTTAGAAATTATTGTTAGTGTTTTGCCATCCTCTTCTGTCTTTTTCCATATTCTAGTTAAAGGGGCAGAAATGCTATTTTAACCCTCTGGGTTGTAATTTCGGCAATTGTAATTCTATATTACACGCCTTTTTATAAGAACAACTTTATAAGAACAACGTAGCTCAAATTTGCGAAAATTTAAGAACAATTTAAGAACAAGCTCATGCTAAGGCTTGATAACTACGAATGTTTTTGTGGTAGAAAATTGACTAAAACTTAGCGATAAGCATAAAACATAAAAAGATTCACTGTAAAGACTGCTCAACAAACAATGAAGGTAGATGGCCTCTATAAAATTTAGCAGTACGATACATTTGTGGCGCAAAGCGTATATTTTCCAATACCTTGTTCATTTTGCTTTTCTTCAATAAAAATCCGCTCGCAGAAATAAGAACAATTTAAGAACAAATCAGTTGAGGCTGAAGTGGCCAAAAAGTTAAGAACAATGTGCCTCGGCAAAATTTACTGGTTCTTATAAAAAAAAGGCGTGCATTGTTATTGAACTGATTTACGCAGACAAACTGAAAATTCTTGAGTTGACCCGAAAGCGTTTTATAGTATATTTGCGTTTAGATGCCAATAAATTCACATGCAATCATTGATCAACAATTTTTCATGTGTGAATAGATTTTTAGAAAAAAATGCAGGAATTGATTCCCCGGAAGAACAGTCATGGATGCACCGGATCCCGCTAAAAGCGATTGCCAGTACGGTTCCCCCTTGTTTTCAATTCTTTAGATTTTCCCTTGACACAGATCTGTTTTTAATTTGAGAGAGAGCAGCAAAGTTTTGTTCCTGTTGGGGCACTTTGGTTTTCTGAAGGTAGTGTTAGTTCCACAACAAAGTTGCTCTCATACGGAAACAAACTTCAAATGAAAAGGGATCCATGGTTGAACAAAAGTGAGACGCAGTATCTGAATACTGGTTGACAATTTCTACCAAAACGACGATTAGCTGAGAAACCGATAACGTTGATCGGTTGTTGGTCAATTTCAATTTGAAAACAACCTAAAAGGCTAAATGGTAAAAACAAATTAACAAATCAAGATAAAAAGGTAAATTTAGCGTTGTTTCGTTCGATATGAATTGGTAATGACAACTTAATTAAACATAAAACATTTACGTACCGAGATCTAAAGTAAATGGATTGTAATCTCTTTCCAAAGCCGGATAAATTGATTAAGTTCTTTTATCTTTTCAGAGCAGCTGGTGCCACACACGGATTATCGTTTTGTAAAAGCTTGTGAGATGTTATTCTTGGTTTTTCTCAAAAACTTGGTTAGCATTATATGTCTTTGTTCTTCACCGAAGATGCAATCTTACAACGCAAATGGCGAAAGATGAGGGGCGATCTCGGGAAGATGACACAATTGTTTTTAAAAACCTCAACGACAGCAGGAAGCTTATTACAACCTGATATAATAAAAAAAACTGGTAGTAGAAATTTTTGTTGCGGAAGGCAGACGGGAGACATCGGAGAATTGAGAGTCTGATTGATATCGGTAAAGCGACTTCAGCCTACGTTTCGACCGCGCCAGGTCTGTAATGGTGCAAGGCAAGAGAAGGAGAACTTCCGCTCGCACTTCCACAGCACGATAATACAATACAATACAATACAGTACAGTACAGTTTAATGCAATGCAATCCAATCCAATCCAATCCGATCCAATAAAGAAACTTTGTTTAAACAAGAGTACGGAGGAGCTTGTAAAAATTTGTTAAAAAGTGGACGTGTATCTAAAGCATGTTTATGTACGAAAAAATTAAATAACAAATACACCTTTATCCCCACCACCCCATCCCCAACCTTCCACACAATATTGGATAACCATATCCCACCATTCCCAGATTCCTTATACGCAACGAATTCCTGCTCTTCTTCAGCACATTCGATGGACCATTTTCCCGTACACAACAGAACGCATCTCCATCCCAATGTATTATACCACTATTAAATCACACTTACCATTACTAAAAGAGTGCCCCACCCCTGTTTATTTCCCATTCTGAACAACATTAATAGTTTTTAACTATTTACATTAAAAATCTACTAAAATTCTATAGTTTAAAACTGGGTATCCGTAAAAAGCTTTCAAAGCTCTTAAATCCTTCCCCCTGAAAAAAATATTCAACGTATGGCTTTATGGAAACAAAGTTTGGGCAAAGTAATCTATTTCCAACTCCGACAAAAGAGATTCAAGTGGCTTCCTGTTTTCAAATATAATAACAGTAATTTGGCTGGGCAAGTAAGTTTTTAGAATAATGATAAACTACACTTAATGATCGCAACTTGAAAATTAAAAATATAAACTATAAAAAAAAAATTAAACATCCCTAAATTTCTCTAAATCTTAAATTTTTCTAAAAAACTTAATTGAAAACCACGAAATAGTCATGAGTTCTTCTCATTTTCTGATCTACAAAATAAACGCCGAGAATTGGGACTGATTTTCAAACATTCACTGAGATAAGAGCCAATAAAATTGTCTCGAAATTTGACAAAATGACGCTTTTGAACCATAATCCCGCCTCAAGTGCTGTTGTATAACAAACGGTTAACGGAAACAACACAAATCGATAATGAAAACTGTTTTAGTCTTCCAAACCCAGCTTTTAATTTGCAGCTGTAACCAAAAATAGATAACAAAGGAACACAGTGTATTCAAATGGTCTTTATTCATTTCAAAAACCAATGTTCGAAGTATTTATTTAAACTATAAAGCAGTATATCTTGCGAATATCGTGTCATTTTTCGCTTTTTCAGTCCTTGTTAAAAAATCTTTTCATATAACATCATCTTCTCCATACACTTTAACCTACGGCACTCAGAAATTTAGCTTTATTTCCTATCTAAGGTAAATATTCCGTCATAAGGCGTGAAAGTTTCGAAGATTTTAACGACGGAGCCATTTAGAATAAATGCAAGTTTAAAACCGCAACAGACCGATTGAGACGACCCAACAATTAAGACATTTCAAAATGAAAAAACCTTAATTTTAGTGGAAAAAACTACCTACAGCGGTAAATACACGCTTTTTTTTAATAAGAACCAGTAAATTTTGCCGAGGCTCACTCGTCCTTAATTTTTTGGCGATTTCAGCTTAAATTTATTTGTTCTTATTTCTGTGAGCGGTTTTAATGAGACGCCGTGCGCCATACGTTTGTACGACTGAATTTAGAGGCGAACTACCTCATTGTTTGTTGCATGAGCAGTCTTTACAGTGAATCTTTTTATGTTTTATGCTGTATCGCTAAGTTTTAGTCAATTTGCTACCACAGGAACTTTCCCAATTATCAAGCCTCAGCCTGAGCTTGTTCTTTAAAATTGTTCTTAAATTTTGGCAAATTTGAGCCTCGTTGTTGTTATAAAGTTGTTCTTATAAAAAAAAGCGCGTATTTAATGTGTGATACGTATATTTTGATTCCAAATTTGTCTGATTTCATGCTGTCAAAAGGTGTTACAACAATGCAAAAATTCAAAATTTTGACAAACCAATTTGGTTTGTGGGTGGTAATTTTCCATCATTCTGGAGTATTTGTGTTCATAATATAAAACCGCTTGATTGCTCTCCAACGGAAGCAACCACTGATTAAATGAGAACCAATAAATCATCGCAAAAGAAAATAAAGAACTTCACCTCCTCGAGGTACTGAAAATTCATGATTCACTTCTATTCACACAATTCTTCAATTAATTTTACAACAGTGGACCTCTTGTTTTGCCCAAAAATTCAATTTCTGCGAGGTTCAAGGTATATTATCAAAACTATAGACAACCGACGAGCGGTCATATATCTTTGATATAAAATTTCGTTTTCTGGCCATGACACTACTTGCTGTGTTTTCTATATAGGAATTAACGCATGCGTAGATTTAACTTTAAAATGATCACCCGGGTCACGTGGGTGCACCATCGTTCTTGGTTTCCGGTTTGACAGTTTGTTGAACTTCGTCATAGAGACCTTTGGCGTAGTTAATCTTCTGTGAAACCTGGAAGAACAACAATCGTAAGCAAATTCAATGACATTTAAAGTCTCAAAGAAAAGTACGCGCGTACAAGTTTTAAAAATCCCGAGTATCTTTGCGAATTTACTTCATTGTAAAATTATTCACAGTTAATGGGGTACAGTCATAACTGTGAAGGGAACCTTGGCTGCTATGAATAATTCGAGTCAGAAATAACCTTGACTATCCCTGAGAGCCTCCCACAATGATTTAAATAGGGATTTTTTTATAAATGAAACTGTGAAATGTGAAATATAGTCTTGTCTTGTCTTGCGCGCGTTATCGAGACTAGCCGTGAGACAGCGTTAATACCAACGTCTTTCATTACTTACAGGTCAAATTATTTCATTCTAATAGCGAAGCACCAAACCGTAAAAGAAACTAGTAAATTCATCGAGTTAATTTTGGATTGAGTTTTCAACGTTTGTCCGTCCTCACGTGCCCATACCAAGGGGAACCGAGAGCTTCGCTTTTAGACAGTGTCTAAATCTATATATATACCGTATTTACTCGAATAAACGCCGCGGCGTTTATTAAATTTTTCATGATTTGGGTGCGGCGTTTATTCGAG
>JAOCPT020613261.1:0-10071 GCA_026546935.2 Palythoa grandiflora | reverse complement strand
AACTACTAATAGTACATGTACTTCTACGTCTATTACTACCATAGAAACTACTACTAATACTACTACTACTACTACTATTGCTACTAATACAATTACTACTACTACTGCTACTACTACTACTACTACTACTACTACTACTACTACTACTACTACTTCTACTACTGCTGCTACTACTACTGCTGCTGCTGCTACTACTACTACTACTACTATTACTACTACTAACACTACTATTATACTACTACTACTACTACTACTACTACTACTACTGCTACTAATACTACTACTACTACTCTTACTGCTGCTGCTGCTACTATTACTACCCATACTACTACTACTACTACTACTACTACTACTACTACTACTACTACTACTACCACTACGTCTACTACTATTGTTGCTGTTGCTGCTACTACCATATTAATAATAACAATAATAATGAAAGTTGCAATGACTGTGATTGATTTTGGAAAAGTGCAACCGATCGAAGTATCACTATGTACTAAACTTCTTCAGTTCTTCAGTAGTTCAATGCTAAAATTCAAATTCAAATCATCAACCACTATAACCATTCCAGGGAGATCAATAAAATTACTGAGTTTATCCAGATCTGACTGACTGCTGATGGACAGCTCCAAGTTCATATTTTGAGTAATTTTTCCAAACCATTGACTGTTGACATTTCCGCCTCTAACAACCAAAATTGATAACAAATTTGATAGTGTTGTTTGTCCAGTACTTATCCAATGCTGAGTTTAAAACTTAAATTAGTTGGTTTAAAACTTTCTTGTTTTGTTTTCACACTTATCAAATGAAAGACTGATCAAAGATTGGCAGGGCCAAAAACATATCCAGTTTACAAAAGAATCGGAAAAAGAAAAATCTTTTATTTAAAATCAAAACTTACCATAAAAGGCAAATTAGCAAAGAGGGATTTCATAAAGCAATCAGGAACTTGTAAGCCACGATTGCTGATGGTTAATTAAAAACAAAACCAATGAAACCGTTTAGAACAAATGTTGAAGCGTGAGAAAGTATGTTCTCTTATGAACAATCATGCTAAAATGTTGTATATAGTTCGGAATAAACTTCTGACTGAATTTCTTCGAGTTTAAAATAGAAGAACCTGTGACCTCAAAAATATCAAATTTAAGATTTACTCAGCTGCAGTGAAAGCCAATTTTTTTTAAAAATAAACGACATGACTTAATTTTTCTTGCAGGTAAAAACGAGTTTAATATGGGAAATTCTGTAAATATAAAAAGTTGTTATTAAAATGGCTGATCTCAAATCTTTTAACTACAATGCTGAACCTAACGAAAGTATGACCAGCAGTTTGCGCCTGAGTGTGAAGAATCCATTATTCTGAAATATCTTTGCTCTTCTTAACACTGCAGAAAACGTGTAAAGAGTCTCTTGACGGAAAGCACTGCCTCTAAAGCTCATTCAATTATCTAAGGTCACCTGTATCCGTATCACAAAACTATAAATACGACAGGTGTTATTGAGGCACCTTGCAAACACTAGTAAACGATCAAGGTTTCCACAATTACAAGGTGTCAACCATGCATAGAAATCAATTCAATATACACCGACTTAACATTTGTGAAAAACATTTTTACATAATTTTTGTTATTGAGAAAGATTATAGAAAAAAGAATCCAGGACGCTGTGTTCAAAATTTAAAGAAAATTTCAAGGAAACAAAAAAATTATTAGCATATTAAAGTTATATTTTCAAATTAATATCGTCATTAAAATCTCTTCTATAGTGAAATATCAGACAGTACAAGCTTCTATTGTGGGAAAGTCTGAGTCGACAGATTTTTAAACACGCAAAATCAGATTCCAGACCAGTCAACTGACACTGAACTTATCTTTTAGCCGAGACTCTGTCATTTGAAAGCGACAAAGTAAACTTGAATATAAATAATCTAATGTATCGTCGGAGTGTCTTTGTACTACGATTTATTTATAGTTGTTTATAATTGTTATTAATTTTCGGTACCAAACCGGCTTCCTTGTTCCGCTTCTCTTAGGAGATGTCAAATTAATGAGTGATATCGAGAGAAATACATTTGACATGCTCTATAGCAAAAATTATAAAAAGATTTTATAAACTAAAACCAAGTTACTTCAATACCTTTACAAAACGTGAACTATCAAATTAAATTGTAAACTATTTATAATTAATTACAAAAAAATATCGCTGTATTGAAAGTTAGCCGAAAGGAAATAATAAGAAGTTAAATACTTTGCACCCGCGGAAAACAAGAAAAAATTTTCAAATACCAAACACAAACAATTACTTCAAATAACATTTGATTACTAATTAATGATTCGAAACACTGAGCGCTTAAGAGGGGTGTCTGTTCTCGCAATAAGAAAAATTTCCAGGACAACCAGTTGATAAGAAAAGAACGTAATATCGTTTTTTGAAACTCAAAATTGAATAAGAAATTCTAATCATTAAACCTTCACTTGTTTAAAAACTATATACAGCTGTTACCGTGTCAAAAACTGCCAAATACTCGCATGGTAGAGTTACTTTAAAATATATAAAACACCTTTTAATTTCGGCAAGTAACAGAACACCTCCGCAAAGGGAACACTCGGATTTTCAACCACAAAGTGAAGGAAACAAGACGAAAGGTTATTCATATCACAAAAACTTACCACTGGTAGCAGGAGAAAATGAAAAACAATATCGCCATAAAGAGTTACCAGATCGCTGCCATGAAACTTCTCACCGCAATTGCGACATTTTTTAGTAAACACAAAATGAACCGATTATTTCTATCGCTTCACGTGCCGCGTGCGGTCGACCGCTGCCATGGGCCGATTTACAAAACCTAATCACAAAGCGCGACAGAAAGTAATTCGCATGTACTGCGTCTTTCAAGGCCACATCAAATATTCATGTCCTTTTAAATGTTAGGGTGGAATTCATCGAAGGATGACAAAATGTCTATTTCTGTGCTTGAGTGGGCAAGCATGGACAAACTCACCACGATCGATAACTATGAAATGATATATTTCTTTAATACCATTGCTAGATTTAGCGAACTTTCTTCGTCGTCTTTTCGATATTGTGAAGCCCGATTTTTAAAATCTAATTGTTCAAGAAAGATTTAAATTAATTTAAACACAATTCCCACTTTCCCCTACGCTTAATCACGTACAAATTTCGTCTCTTTATATAGCGACGATGTCAACTACAGCCAAACACGTAAATGCAGTTTTAAAAGAAAAATAAAAGAATACTTTTAAATTTAAAAAAAATTCAAAGCCTAATACGGAATAAAGACAACGAAATAGATTTAATAACTCTTACGCGACAGGGAGTCAACAGATAGTGACGATCTAATCTAGTGATTAAACCAGCGAGAAGCAAGTGGGAAGGCCTTTGCAATGGAAATAAAGAAAACTAGAATCATCGGATTATATTATGCACTAATTCTAATTTTACATGATTACTTTCAAGTCCATCACAAGTTAGCTGAAATATTGCCCGAAGCCATACACTAATAAAAAGCAACACGAACCAAAATTCACAGATTGTCCATATCGAAAACACATTCGTAGAAAATATTTACTGATCTGAACCTTTGTCATGTTTTTCAGACGTAATAACTCAGCATCTTAGCCAACACATGAACAATTATTATCTTCTACAAAACTGTGAGAACCAAATATACTTCATAACGATTGATGAAAAAATGAAAAGATTAAATTTCAAATTTCTCTATGCGCGAAGATTAAATATCTTTAGTGAAATAAAAATAAAATATGCTGATATTTTTAAATGAAAGTTGAAAATAAGAATGCATTATATTAAATTCCTTGATTTTTCACGATTTTAAAATTTTGTAATACTTAACTACGGTAGTGTTTATACCAATTATTTGCATAAATTAGATTTTAAATAATTAAAACTGGCGTTTCGTCCCTTATATCACCCGTCTGGGTGATCTATGTGTGTATGTCTCTTTTTGTGTGTCTGTGTTTGCTGCTCTTGACCTGCGGTGCGTGAAAATAAAATAACGCCAAAGAAAGTAAACACAACAAACTCTACTTCATATCTCAAAAGTTTAAAATGTCCGCTCATATCTATTTTAATACATCAAAACTTCTAATTAATTCGAAGCAATTCAATTTAATGAGGAATCTGTACTCAACTGCAATCAACGAGATGAGCAGCTCTTTACGCCTTTTAAAAACTTAGCCTGAATAAAAAATCACAAACGATACACATCGATAGGTAGGTTGATGCGGAAAATTCTAGTATATTGGACTCTCAGTGACTGCCAAATATTTCTTCTTGAAAATAATTTATACTGCAATTTGACATTTAGTCGCATATGTTAACGCTTAAAAAGTTTGAATCGATGGCTTAAACATACATAGAAACGCCTACATCTCAGTTTTACTTTACTGTAAGCAAAAGGTTGCATCAAATGTAATTTTTCAACCGTTACACAAGGAGTTAACAATAAAACAACTGTAGTGTCTTTTTCTAAGCATTTTTCTTGGTTTTTAGCTTCATCTGTTTCAGCAACTTATGTTTGTATATATAGCAGGATCAGAGCAAAAAAGTACAAATTATTTCTTCATTTTTTGTAAATAAGTACCCTAAACAAAACTTAATTCATTACGAGAGAAGAAATTGAAAAGAATCAAAACACAAAC
The DNA here is from genome assembly GCA_026546935.2 of Palythoa grandiflora. Lineage (NCBI taxonomy): Eukaryota > Metazoa > Cnidaria > Anthozoa > Zoantharia > Sphenopidae > Palythoa > Palythoa grandiflora. Next base: position 5,386 of record JAOCPT020613261.1, on the reverse strand, counting down.
TAAAATCTAAACGTAGAATACATTTGAAAAAGTTTGAACGGCCTTCAGCCCGAAAACCCCTCATTTCAACGCAACTTCCTAAAACTGGCTAAGTTCGATAGAAGAGAATTTTCTACCTTTGCCAGGACACGAAGAGATTGAAGTTGTCAAAACTTTGATAATTTATCATAGTTCGACAGATTATCAGAAGGAAACAGGTGGTGACTTTTATAATCAGTTTATTTCCAGTTAATAAATATTATTGTAAAATGAGGTACTTTTATAACCCGGTTCAGTGACGGAAGGCCGCCGATACCCTCAAATTAGAACCGTCGCCAACAAGCCCGAGAGCGAAAGAGCGACAAACCTCGATCGAGCTTCACGCTGTAACAGCGTGAGATACCGTTTTTAGAACGCAAAATATAGGCTTGTTGTTGTTATTGTTGTTCTTGGAGTTTAAAGCGACAAAAACTTAAATTTAATTTACAATTGTTGGGTAGAAAAGCCTTCCAACAACCTACAACATACTTAATTAATCGACTAATTTTGTTGTGATATCTACATTCGACCATATTTGAAGAATACAATAAAGCAAATAACGAATCAGAGGGTATTATATGAGAATATGTGATATGTCAATTTAACTTATTTCCTTTTAGAAAATATGACATATACGTATATAATAGCATGAGAGCAAACAAAGAGAATTCGCCTTTTGACGGTATCCAGTGTTGATTTCAAATGTTACACTCTAAAATTATCCGAGTATTTCTATATGTCAAACTGCTGGTCCGAATTTAAAGAATTTCTGCGCATTAAAAATACAATATCGTGATACACTTGGGAGAGACACGAGATAAAATCACTCACCGTAAAGGAACTGTCATGGAAAAAAACTCAGCTAAAAACTCCATCAAAGACCAATTTTTTGTTTACAGAACAATCCTTTCAAGTTATCCGTTTCTCAAAGTGAAATATATTCATCGAAAAAAATCCAGTTAAGTGTACCCGGAGGACACGCCGCAACAGAACAATGGCAATATAGACTAGTTATTACACAAACCGCAGCAATTAAAATAGAAATGACGGCATATATAAGATAGGCTCATTTCCAAAACAAACACGAGGTCAATCCTCAAACCTTACTGCTCAACGTCCTGTCACTGCGAAATCGCCATTTTTTAAAAATAAAAGCTCTTTCATATCAAAAAAATTCGAAAGGCAGTCGACAATTAAACCCAAAAAATTAGAATTTTCCAAAACAGAAACATTTCTTCGTGGAATTTCATTTCTTTTCAAATTATTATCAACAAACACAATAGCTAAGCGAAGTACAACAAGCTTCGAGTTTTTAAACAGCGCATACTGTAAAACACACACAAAACAAACAACAAAAGTGAAAGCTATTGTCATCATAAGAGGCAAAACAAAACATCAGGATATAAAATTTCTTATTAAAAGGCAATAATAAAACGTTTGACAGGTGCTTTTAAATGGATTAGCTTCGTTTGTATTTCGCTAATACTTATGACGAAATATTGTCATCCGGCAGAAGAGTCACGTTAAAGTGAAACTAACATCCATTTAGACGTGTTTGCTTTATACGCTGACGATCTACTTTGTCGTTATGTCCACAGGGAAATAACGGGATTTTTGTGCTCCGTATTTAGGGTAAAACACAAGCTCGCGATCTGTTGTTTGCGTGGTGTAAATGTAATTGCGATCCGTTGTTGCCTTAAAGCTCTGTCCGTGATTCTTAATTCTACAAACAACAGTGCTCAAGATCAGATCCTTATTTGCTATCTGGTACCCCCTTTTTCCATCCTCTTGCCAATCGTAAAAAGCACCATGAGATTTGCATCCATCCAGTTCTTAGTTTTTATACAAAATTTCTAAGATAACTTTCGTGAATACTGAATTACCTCAACTAAAGAAAAACGGAAGCGATTATGATTTGAAACAGGTGTGTAGACCCCATCACTTAAAAGCGGTATTATTCCCATAGTTTTTTAAATTAAATAAAATTTAATGTTGCAAAAAATAATCGAAAATTCTTAAACATTTTTGAAGCTATGTTTTGCTCAGCGAGATGTATAAACAAAACTACATTTAACTAAAAAAAAAAGCATTAAACTTTCAAAGCTTACATACCTTTCATCAGATTCAAGCTGTTTAAGTTTCTTTAGCTGTTTACTAATTGTTCTGTCCGAAGAAGTTGGCGAAGTTTTAGTTACCGAATGCTTCTCGCTGCTAACCGAGCCTTCATCGCTCTCACCGTCGGAAAACGATCGCTTGTGATGTGATCTTGTTTCAGTTGCATCGTAGGTTGGGAACGAGCTGTCAGCTTGCGTAATGATTCGCGACTGCGTATCGGAGATGTCTTCGGGAACACTCGTACTTTTTGAGACTGCCTTCGTGACGTCACTACGTGGACTGCGTTCACTGCGACTGCGACTTGACCGGTCAGCGGAAATGTTTTCAAGTAATTCTTCCGATAATTCTTCCGGAATCCCGTCCGACTGTGCAGAGCTCGTGTATCGCTATAAAATCAAAGTTGGTTCGTGTCAAATTTCAAAATTTAGATGATAATAATTTAGAGGAGAATCGGGGAAGGGCGAAAGGAGGGAGTTGGTGGATGGAAGGAACTTAAACGACAAGAAGTACTTGCGGAAGTGGAGGTTGGACGGACGCAGAATCAGAGGGAAATAGAACTAAACAAAAAAGGACGAGGTAAATAAAAAAGTAATAGGTAAAAAAACAGGATAAAGTAAGAAAAAAGTCTGTCATGAAAACGTTTCAGGACTTCACCTCGGCGTCCTTATTTTTCGGGAGTGTGGGTTTAGTTTCCTCTCTTGGTCTCTCCGTTCCTTTCTCCTCGGCAACACGATGCCGAATTTTCTTTGTGCTTGTGCGCAGCCGCGAAATTTCTTCTTGCTGCAATAATAGGAGCCTGCGCTCATAACTGGCTGCACGATTTGCGGTCTTGAGGCGTTTGATTTCCGCCTGAGAATAAGACAATCCTAACATTAGATCTCTGAATAACCGAAAAGTGAAAGAACGTATACCGTACGTAAAGATAAAATACATAATGGTAATTGAAATGTGGGAGTGTAATTTGGTCTGAAAATCATACGTGTGACTTCAAAATTCAACGAGCGTGTAGCACGAGATCGATTTGAAATCACGCGAATAATTTCACACCAAAATAGACATGACGTGAAGTTCAATTACCATTTAATTCTTTCCATTTTGAAATCAATTTTTATGAGCTAAGTGTAATTCATTTTTCTTGTTTCCATTTGAGTTTGCTGAAGTTTCTAAAATTGAAGAAAAAAGTGTATCGTGCTGGCTTGGGTTGGGCTAAGGGCACGCAGTACCAGTATTTTCCTGGGTTCTGAGTGGCTGTTGTAGCCTTTTCTGAATGATGTGATTGGCTGATCAAAAGAGTGTCAGTACAGACTCAAATAAAGTGCGATTAATGCTGAAATCATGTTGTTGGGAGCCAATCAAATTACAGGAAACACCAGTGATTTTAAAATGGATATAATATAAAACATTACGAGTATCACTAATAATTTTTTAACACCTAGTCTGTTGCAAAACTATTACTTAAACGTTTCAATATTAACGAAAAGCGCATTTCCGATTTACGCTCCATTGCTCACAAAGCCTTCAAATTGAGACCAAGTGCTCATTTCTTAATCCTTTCAGCCCAGAGCAATTTATCAACATCTAACTTCTCCTTACACAACTCATAATAAAACAATATAACTGGTAATGAGAAGTAAGAAATTGATCAAGTGGAATACACTGTAGAAGTTGAAAAGACAAATTCTCCCAAACTGCTTATATAGAAAGTATGGAGTTCAGTTGGGAGAATTTACCAACACGTCATTTGTCGTGTTTGGGGCTTAAAGGGTGAAACTTTCACTGTATTTTTGACAACTTGGTCTCGAGTTGATGGTTTTGTTTGTGAGCTTTGGAGCGTAATTCGGAAATGGCCTATTGACTAATCAAAACTAGCGGAATTACATGCAATGTGAAAAGTAACATCTCTCATAGATAAACAAGAAGTTCGCTCACTTGTTTACTGCGAGGCAAATAAACACGACAACAAAACTAAAGCTATATCGAAGTAATGCAACACAAACACGAAAAGTTGGAAAAAAACATGCTCGATTTTTATTGACTTTTCTTATTGATTTTTATTGACTTTTTTATTGATTGTTTAAGGGAAAAGCAGAACGATTCTTGGTTTTACCGTAAGGATCGGTCACCTTTCACTAGGTTTTGAAGTAGGTGGCCAGGGTAATTTTTTGAGGGCTTGACGTCTCAAAAATAAATAATTAATAATCTGTGATCTCTTCATAATAAATTTCCCTGTAATTTTGCAAGAAAAGTTGAGCACTTTCACAGCTTGTATCTCGTTTCTTTACAAATCTATGAATTGAGTAGTTCATTTGTTCCTAGGCCTAATCACAATTAAGATTCAAATATACAGTACAACTGCCTCGACTAAAACAGAACGTTTTTTTATTTTTTTCCAGTCCGGGAAAACCTAAAATATAAGAAGAGAAACTTTTGACTTGAAAAAGATCACATACGGGCTTTCTTGCTGTTGTGAAAATAAGATTATATATGTCCATTGGCAAAACACAGTGAATGATCTTGTGTCTAGGGTCATATATTTAAATTGTACAAGACAAAAAAAACCCACATGGCTAATACAGCATTTTGCTAGTGCGAATTTTTGCTAGATCCATTCCCTTGTGGGGGCAAAAAGTCATTACTCAGTCAAATTTGGGCTTATTAATTTAGCATAAACATCACTTTTGCCCCCATAAAGTAATGCATCTAGCAAAAATTTGCATTAGCAAGTTGATGTATATCAAGCCTAGCGCTGGCATGCTCTACCAACCTGTTCAGCATGGAGTTTCATCAATATACCCCTTTGCCTTTTACGTAGAGAAGGCATAACGTCGTCAGCGCCTTTATCCCTAAGGCTTTTCTTCTGCAGGTCCAGCCAAGCCATTTCCGCCTTTGTTTTCTCTTTCAACGCCTTCTCCCGCAGGGTGAGAAGTGCGGCCTGGTGCTTAGCCCTCGCCTCCTCCTCCTTCAGATTACGTACCATGTCCGAGGTGAACTGAATAAAAGAATCTTCACCACTAAACGGCCCAGCAGCTCCGTCATCTTCCTAATACGCACAACGCAGAGGTGAAAATATCTTTATTTATTATTCATTCAAAATATTTCCCCGTATCTGATTGGTGAAAACCACACACATAATTCACCATAACCAGCTGCTGTTCACCAAATTTGGAAAGAATCTCCGTCATATTGAATCAATGACGTCAAAAGTGCAGCCCACTGAAAATTATTGAATCAATGACGTCAAAAGTGCAGCCCG
>JAOCPT020613217.1:0-10071 GCA_026546935.2 Palythoa grandiflora | reverse complement strand
CTTCCTGACCGCTCCCTAAAGGATTTATTGTAGGGCTACAGAATTTCACTTTACTACTGTTTTACGCAAGACAAAAAAGCTTCCATCTCTTCATATCACTTTGCGTTTTAATTTTTGTATTAGTCGGTTTCGTTGACGAATAAATTTACGAAACTCGTCTATGTTTTCTTTGTTTTGACTGACCTCTTTCCCTTTTTGCGGGTCAATTGCCCAAAACTCAATATGTAACTCCGCTCCACGCAATTACTTTTCTTGCGGGAACAAAACGGGCAATCCCCAGTGGGCAATTAGAACAATAGGCTTTCTTAAAATTCGCACAATTTTTCTTCGCCTAATTACGAAACTGCTACGTTACCAGTGTGGTGGTCTGCGATGGTGTAGTGGTTACGGAACTCCTGACTGATGACAATGAGTTGTGGGTTTAATTTTCGATTTTACAAGAAGGTTGTTAATTAATGTTTGAAACGTCATCTCCCTCTCCATCTCTCTATCTTTCCTTCTTCATCTTTTTCACAAGTTAAATGCATATTTCTAAAGGGGAGTCAGTTATTATTACCGCACTGTTTTCACTGCTACGCGTGCTTTGGGGTTTCTACGTCACGCTGAGCTAAAAGTCCACCCGACTCACTTTGTGTGTACTGGACATGACTGCCGAACTTGGGTTTTGTCTATGGTCAATCATATCATAGTTCAAACAGACCGCACTTGTGGACACTGACGAGGCAGGCCGTACAACCATTAAATCTACATGTCTGTATTTCGTGGATTGTAATTGGCTGGCGCACGCTAAATAATAAACAATGGAATTTTGATTGACGACAGCCAAAAACCCTCGCCCTGCAAATTGAAAAAGAAATTTAAACAGTCGCGTAGCAATGGAACCGGTGGTAAAGAAGGGATTTTTTTAAAAAATTATTTTGGTTTTCAGAAACAAGCAGCCTCGTTGGGCTCCAGGAGAATATCCATCACAGCAGATTTCATCGCTGATGAGAACCGCAGAGAAAATCAACTGGAGAGAATTCTTGACAGTCGAATTGCTGACCTCAAGTCCAACACTGACTTTATTTTGAAAAAATATACTTGATATGTAGTTCTCATCCGTTATTTAATTGAAAATCCGTAGAATTCCGAAGGTCACGAACATCGTTAGATGGTATTACTATCGTCGCCTCTGTAGTTGGCGGTCTGGCAATGAGGAGGAAAAATCCAAAATTCTGACGCCATCTTATAGAAGAGCAAAATATGGACCTCACGGGGGCAAGGGGGAATCGGTCTTTTCACCTCCCCCTCAGTCAATTATTTTTCAGTCCCCAGTCTTCCCTCTCAAACTCGTTCAACATGGCGTGCGAATACCTTATTCTAGGAAATTAACGCGATTCGTTAAAATTTGTGTTAATTTAAGTCGCGTTGATTTTGTTGAGCGTTAATTTCAACGACGTTAATTAAATGCAACGTTAATTTCCCCGCTCTTAATTTCCAGTATTTTAACCCCAGTTTTAGAACCTTTCCAGACATTCTTGACACCTAATAAAAAACAAAAACTACAAGCTTTCTTTTTTTTCATTTATCCTTTATTTTTCATCTTTCACAAAAGCTAAGGCGAAGGTTTACAAAATTTTGAGTTCATCTTCATCGTTTTCGCTGTCAGAAGTGATGCCAACATAGTCTTTCTCGCGTTAATTTCCTTAATTGTGGAATTCTACCTTCTCTTTCGCGTTAATTTTCTTTATTCGAAAGTTGTTTTACATTAAATTCGCGTTAATTTAAGTCGCGTTTATTTCCAATACCTTAATTTCATGGAGTGTTAATTTCCTATAATAAGGTATTCGATTTTTTCCTCCTAACACTCTTTGCACGCTTGTCGTGGCACAACGAAATGATTGATTTATTAGAAAAGGGAATTTACTGTCAAATTTGTCACATCTTCATTACAACTGCTATCTTTCAAAGATACAGCCCCTAAATTAACAAAGAAATTAATCACTTTTACAAAGAAACGTAAAGTGGACAAGCATCGTTATGCAAAACATATACATTTTCTTGCTAAAATTCCACAAAAATATTAAGTTTTAAATATTCACGAATTTGCACTTAAATTACTATTATTGATGTAACAAACTTGATAATGAATTCTGTTTTCCGAAAAATGGCATTTGTTTTCTATTTCCTACTTTTCAGTGAGCGAGTGTTTTTTCTTGTCAGTTTTTACCTCATTAGCATACTTGTTTCGGTTTGTCAGTGCTATAGCTCTAAAAATATCATTCCGAATGTCGAAAGGGACTTGTAAAATAAGCTTTTAAGGAAAATTTGACACCTTTTCTTAAATATGTTTTCTGTGAAGCGTTTTAAAAAACATGAGGACTGTACGGATTCGAGTCGCGCTGAACGCAAAACAAATTTCCAAAAAGGGCGTTGGAAAGATGGAAAAGTATTTATTTTCGTAGTTCAATTAACTAATCTTTCCCAGCTTCGAAATTTGTAATTTGTTTGTACGAAACCTCGTTAAAAAATGAGATGAGGTTTTGAGGCATGAGATGGAATCCTCACGTCACTAGCATTACGATGACATCAGTAATCTGCTGCGTTGCCAGCCAGGTGGTCCCTAGTGGTTAGTGCCTGACTAGTAATCTAGGGAGACGTGGCTTCGACTCCTGCTCAGAGCAAAAAACCATTTTTTCAGACGATTGCGTTGGAAAGATAAAAAAATGTATTTATTTCCGTAGTTCATTGTACGGAACTCCGAAAATTAAATTAGCGCCGTGGCGCTTATTTTAGTAATATGTTACTTAGCTTTGGATTGAGTACAAAAGTGAGTAAATTATTCTTCTGTCATCATGCTAAACATGATTACCTGTAATTGGTCTATTTGACTGCTCATCAGGTCTTGTGTCAATTAGTTGATTTTTTTTCAAATCACTGGTGTATACGTGAAGGACAATATTCTCTACTAAAACGTTGCAGTCACAATCTAAACAAGCAGTTGAACAGCACCTAAAAACTTGTAAATAGCAGAACAGTTCACAGTTCGTGTGGCCGTTATGTAACATTTAAATTATTCAGGTCTTTAGTTCGTGTAGCTGACATTAAATGTGTTTGAACCAGTGAAAATGAAGCTACTCGAGCGTCTTGCAACAGTAACCTTTACCATAGGGTGAAACAGTATCCCCTGCAATAGGGTGAAACAGTATCCTCTACAATAGGGTGAAACAGTAACCTTTACCATAGGGTGAAACAGTATCGTTTACAATAGGGTGAAACAGTATCCTCTACAATAGGGTGAAACAGTATCCTCTACAATAGGGTGAAACAGCATCCTCTACCATAGGGTGAAACAGTATCCTCTACCATAGGGTGAAACAGTATCCTCTACCAACAGCATCCTCTACCATAGGGTGAAACAGTATCCTTTACCATAGGGTGAAACAGTATCCTCTACCATAGGGTGAAACAGTGTATCCTCTACAATAAGGTAAAACAGTAACCTTTAACATAGGGTGAAACAGTATCCTTTACCATAGGGTGAAACAGTATCCTCTACAATAGGGTGAAACAGTATCCTCTACCATAGGGTGAAACAGTATTCTCTACAATAGGGTGAAACAGTATCCTCTACAATAGGGTGAAAGAGCATCCTCTACCATAGGGTGAAACAGTATCCTCTACAATAGGGTGAAAGAGCATCCTCTACCATAGGGTGCAACAGTATCCTCTAAAATAGGGTGAAACAGTATCCTCTACAATAGGGTGAAACAGTATCCTCAATAATAGGGTGAAACAGTATCCTCAACAATATGATGAAACAGTATCCTCTACAATAGGGTGAAACAGCATCCTCTACCATGGGGTGAAACAGTATCCCCTACCATAGGGTGAAACAGTATCCTTTACCATAGGGTGAAACAGTATCCTCTACCATAGGGTGAAACAGTATCAGGCTACAATAAGGTGAAACAGTAACCTTTACCATAGGGTGAAATAGTATCCTCTACCATAGGGTGAAACAGTATCCTCTACCATAGGATGAAACAGTATCCCCTACAATAAGGTGAAACAGTAACCTTTACGATAGGGTGAAACAGTATACTCTACGATAGGGTGAAACAGTATCCTCAACAATAGGGTGAAACAGTATCCTCAACAATAGGGTGAAACAGTGTCCTCAACAATAGGTGTCCCAAGCGCCAGATTCAAACTTTTTTAGTATGAGTTTCATAAATGCTAGAAATGCTACTATTTCTACTTATAGGAATTGGACGAGCGAGGCAGATTTGAAACTAGAGACATGGGGCTATCCATTAAGAATAATTATTTTCACACAAAGCATCGTTTGATACCATTCCAACAAAGTTTAATTGAGAGTTTTGCTCAAGATTTCAGAAATCCACGCCATACAAATTAATGGTAGAAGTATATTAGTATAAACTGGATTTTGCTACTATTTTCAATATGTTGGTGCTCAAATTTACACGAAATTTAAGGTTTCAAGCCCGGGATGTACTCCCCCAAAAATTGGGTAGGGGTGTGTGGCCCGCTCCCCAAAACCCTTACCCTATTTATGACCAAAATATTATATTTTCCCAAACCTATTTATGACAAGACCGAAAGGAGAAAGAAGTAGCTTCTTCTAAAACAACGAATTTAAGGCTAGAGTGCAGACATTGATACCCTATCTATTTCCAAAATTGAGGCAAATGGCTAAAATCGATACCTTGTATATGACCAAAACGGCTGAAAAACTAAACCCTTTGGATTAAACCCTGGGGATTAAAGATGGAGGTACACAACCCACGTGAGACACTGAGAACTCTTTCATTCTGATATTGTAAAATTAGATATGCAAAACCCGAAAAATGTATTTCGTCATGTCGTTACGCCTCACATACTTGTGGTATGTTATTCCGATTGGGATTTCTCAGTCAATATATATTCTCGTTCGCTCATTGAATATTAACTTGATGCCTTCCAGCCCGTGTTGCAACTCCGTTTTAGGTTTTGCGTTTCATACTCCTCGCTTTTCATTCACAGTACAGGTCTTCAAAACTCAAGCTACCTAATACTGTATTTCATCGAGTGAACGCCGCGTTGTTTATTAAATTTTTCATAATTTGGATACAGCGTTTATTCGAGGGAAGCGTTTATTTAAAATGTTGTTTATTTTTTTAAACAACTAACCGTAACTCTACTTTAAAAGGTAGAAAAAATGATACATTTCTTTGGCTGGCTGTACCGATCAAGCTTTACAGTTTTAAAACTACAATTTGTTGCGCTTGTAAACGCATAAGAAATCAGATAAATTCGATGCTGCGGATTTTTTTCTGTGCCTTTCAAACTTTAAACTTAGAACACCGCTCTGCACTTGTAAAAATTCAACGTCATAAATTCGATGTTTCAGTTGTTATCTGTTCAAGGGTGCGGCGTTTATTCGAGGGTGGCGCTTATTTTAAATATTTTGGCTCTCAGGTGCGGCGTTTATACGAGGGCGGCGTTTATTCGAGGAAATACGGAATGCCTTTTTCTTTCTCATTTCGCTAGGATTTCGCAGCGAAATGCTCAAAATATTCATTACGTCTAACACATTTTACATTTTATGTTCAAAAATATGTATTCCAAATGAAAAGCGATGAACAAATTCAATTAGTTTGCACAATAAACTTTTTAAATCGATGTAAAATTCTCTGTTGTCTTTTTATTTAAATTTGAAAAAAACGTGATGTAATCAGGCGGATTTTTGTTTATGTTAAAGAGTATCTATTCTAAACAAAAAGCGGTGCCAAAGTTGACTTAGCTTTTCATCCTCCCGAGGTCGGTAAAATGAGTACCAGCTTGTGCTGGGGGCTAACCTGCGATGGATTAGTGTCCTGTTCAGGGGCAGTTTATCATCTTTTTAATCTGAAAAACGTGATGTGGGCGGGGGAATTTTTTCATCATTCAATTTGTTTTACACAGACTGACAGAGCTTTTCTCTTTCCCTTATTCCATATTCCGTACTGTCTCATTCCAAATGTTAAACAATGATATGATAGAGAGAAAGTCAATCATTGGTTCCAATGTTGCGTGACAGCCAAACGCCTCCACCACTTCGCCGACTCCACACGAAGTAAAGTGAGTGATATCTAAATTTCTTACAAAACTTGGTAAAACACAAACCAAATTGAAGCAATGGCAAACAAAGAGTTCTATTTCGGATTCGCGTCTAACTTAAGCAGCAGACGAATGAAAGAACGAGGAGCTCGTTTTGTGAATCGCGAGTCAGCTTCATTGTCAGGATATCGTCTGGTCTTCAACGTGAATCGTCCTGACGGTTACGTTTTCGGAAATATTGAACCCGATCCAAATTCAATAGTCCATGGAGCTTTGTACACTTGTGAGCCAGGAAGTCTAGATAGCTTGGACGTTGACCATGTCAATACTGGAATGTTCAGAAGAATAACGGTGGAACTGAAACGTTCAAACGGCGAAATGGTCCAAGCTACAGCCTATATAGGGAACAAAGAGTTTATTAAAGAAGGCTTGAAACTAAGTAATGAATACCTGAGCGAAATACTGGAAGGAGAAGATATTGTTCCGCCAGATTATTACAATTTTCTAAAGAGTTTTGGTGAGACGCAGTAAATGTGAATTGAAAACCAACGAGTGTCTGATTCAAATGCATATAATTAGTAATTTCTATAGTTACGCGCCCTGAAACTACACTGTTGGGAGCAACATGGTATTTTATGTCGTTTGCATGGCATGTTGGCATTTGTTGAATGTTGCTGTTCTTCTTCAGCTACAACAAAAAGACGTTAGTGAAGAAAAGTGATATCTAGTGAATAAAAAGCGTGTTTATAATCCCCCAAGGGTTAAAATGTTGGAATACTTAATATATAAACGGGCTGCCAATGGACAGTTTGCAAGTCGTGCGTGACATGACGTCAAACCTGAACAAACATGAAAGATTTTTTGCTGCACAGGAAATTACGGTAGTAGTGCACAAACTTTTCAACAACCTGAGACTGTATCGGTGGTATATGATCGAACACCGTTAAAAAACCAGGCACTCCATTGATTTTAACATACCAAACGTTTTAGCCTTTGAAAGTAATATCATTAAGAGGTGAATTTAAAAAGAAATTCAAATTCATGGAAAGCGACTTTCATTGAATAGAGACAAAGGAATTTCTAAAAATGACTGAGCAACCATGCATAATTATATATTTCTTGTTCTCTGTTTATATATCGCCACGAAACATCGATAAATACGAAACATTTAGCCAAGTTTTTTTCTTACTTCAATAGTGTCAAAAAAATTGTCCAATGCAAATTTTTGAAAAAAGGCTAACAGGAATTTTATGCTATCGCATTTAGCAAAAAGTTTTTTTCTTAAAACGTTTGTCCGATAAATAAATATCGCAAAAACGTACTATTAAAATTTCTTCTTGCACCGGAAAACCTACACCAGTCTCCTGCCTTGTAGTTCGGCCAATAACGCCGTGTTTTTACTGGCTCTAGTTGATGATTGGTTAACTAATATAAACTTAAACGTGCTGCTAAGTGGAAAACGACCTCTTTCGCGTCTCAATGTTATCAACTAACCCTACAGAAATGGAGATTGTGTACTTTTTCAGTGGACAATCTTGGCTTGCCCTTCATTGTACTCCACATGTTGTTTTTACTGTTTACTTTCAGTGTGTGGTGAAGGACCGGAGCAGAAAAGCAAAGAAATCGACTTTTAAAAAAGTAAACAGAGACTAGTCTGAGCAAGTCCGGGCAAGTTTTGACCTCGCTGTCACCTCCGAGCAGAATTAACGATGCATAATTTCAAGAGAATGCACGCCGTTAGTTCATACTAGCTCGCTGCATTTAATGGTTCGCCATGCTTCTTGTCATTATGTGTGATTCTTGTCATTGGAAGTGATTTGAGGTTTTAATCCAAGAGAAACATGCGAAGGCGCCAAGATAATCTTTGCTCTTTGCCTCGTATGAGGATATGGGAGTCAAAGCATGCTTGCACTTCGAACATTCTCAACATCTGTTCAGTTTTAAAAAGAATGTTGCATATTAGTCGATGTTTGTGTATTTAGTGACAAAGGGTACTTTAATTTGTTTCAAGAAAATCACTGAGAATGTAGGGACCAGAATATTAGTAACATGAACCTTGAAGTCGCTTTCATTTGAATGCAAGTTTTGACCTCGCTGTCACCTCCGAGCAGAATTAACGATGCATAATTTCAAGAGAATGCGTTAGTTCATACTAGCTCGCTCGCCATGCTTCTTGTCTTTATGTGTGATTCTTGTGATTGGAAGTGATTTGAGGTTTTAATCTGAGAGAAACATGCGAAGGCGCCAAGATAATCTTTACTCTTTGCCTCGTTTGAGGATATGGGAGTCAAAGAATGCTTGTACTTCAAACATTCTCCACTCGGGCAGAGAAATCTGTTCAATTCTTAAAAAGATATTTTGCATATTAGTTGATGTTTGTGTATGTAGTGACAAAGAGTACTTTAATTTGTTTCAGGAAAATCATCAGTCCACTGAATGTGACAATGCGGGGACCAGAATAGTAACATGAATCTAGTACTAGCCAAGTTGCTTTTCATTTGAACGCCGTCGTCAAATTGTCAACAAGTCAACTGGTTAAATTTATTTAAAATATGAGCAGAGCAAAATTTTCTTATCAGAGCGTATCTATTTTTATATATGCATGCAACTTCTTTGTAAAAGAACTTTGCAAACAAGAGCTTCCACACAACACAACAAAAGCGATTGCAGTGACCCATAAAAAGTAGGAGTAGTTTGATTTCTTACGGACCTGTTACAGTTGGCGAGAACGAACGCGAGATAAAATAATATACGGTGGGTCGTATGACAAATTAACGAGGTAAGGTGTTGGATATTAAAACAATTTTTCTTTGCGTGGTGAAATGTCAGACTTCCAACGACACGAAATTGTGAAAATTAAAACGCAGGAGGTATACGCTGTCTCGTTACAACCGGGGAGAGAGTTAAAAAATATTTTAATAATCATCGCCTAACTTCCTGAGTACCTCGTTTGGTACACACTTTATTTTATAACTATAAGGAGAAACTTTATAAGAACACCCATGCTTGAGATTTGCCCAAAAATTAAGAACAATCACCAGACTGAAATTTTGATAAGACAAATTTAAGAATTTTTTTTCCTAATTGCACACAAATTGAGATGTATGTAAGTTCAAAATAAACATTTAAATGATTTATAACCGCTCTTTTCATTTTTTTGTAAAGAATTTATCAAGCATGCATCAGTTGGAGATTTTAATGTAAAACACGCTAAGATACAAAGACTTGTTAGTTAGATAGGTCGTCGGGCGCTGGAAGAATGAGAAGCAAGCATGTCATGCACGTTCCTGGATGATGCTGTATTGACATATATACCGCACTGATCGCTGAATGAAACGATAAAACACATGCATATATTTCTTTGCGTCTTTTTATTCAGTTCCGGACAAGTAATCCAGACACAATCCACTGTTTAGAAATGTCAGGAAATAAGAAAAAGTTAAGAACAATTTGAGGCTGAAGCCCGGTTTCCATAATGGCTGGAGCGCTGGGATCAGAAAAATTAGCTCAACGATCCTAGACCTTAGCGATTACCATGGAAACCAAATTTCAAGATCTGAGCGATCGCAGCAATCACGATGCTGGGATAGAACCAGGTTCTATATCAGCGATCGTAGCGATCGAGATTCACCAAAAATTTAATAGAAACCACTTTCAGCGATCGAAAGTTCAATGTTAACTCGGTGTTAACGCATCATGTTTCAGGTGCAAATTTGCCGCTAGTCTAAGCCGGTGCTAGACGTTGAAACTTTTAGCTGAAACTTGTGTGCAACAACGATGGCCGATGCGAAACAAGTTTCACCAGGCGTTTCGTGAAACTTTTTAAATTTTTGTTGCGAGACAGGTTTCACGAAAAGTTGAACTGCTTTGTACTTTTGCAACAGTTACAGCCGTCGCTGTGGCGAAAAAAACTAAAGTTTCACCGTGTAACATCACTTGGTGAAACTTGTCTCGCTCGTTGTTGCACACGAGTTTCAGCTAAAAGTTTCA
>JAOCPT020613190.1:0-10071 GCA_026546935.2 Palythoa grandiflora | reverse complement strand
TAATAATAATAATAATAATAACAATAATAATAATAATAATAATAATAATAATAATAATAATAATAATAATAATAATAGCAATAGCAATAGCATTAGTAACAATTTACCTTCGCGTTTTATCTGTGTCGACATTTTTATATTGCAAACAGGCTCCATGTTGTCCTTAGTGTTATTTCCCTCTACTGCGCGACTCTCCACAATAGAAACAGGTGCGACAGAATTTGTCTGAACTGGAGCATTTGTGACGGTGTAATGATAATCTGAAGTAACAGGTTCAGTTTTACAAAGCAAGTCCATGTTGTTTAAATGTGTAGTAAAACTGAATTGCTCTTGAGCGTTACTCTCTGTGTTGTGATCATTCGGAACAACTCCGAAACCCACAGTGGGGTCCGATATCAGAGATCCGAGTAGAGCTGGGGACCATTCATTCTCAAACTCGCTAGGGAAGTTGAAGTCATCAAGAATGTCAGAGAGGTCGTGTTGTGAGATAGAAGAAAGTGGTGTCAGCTCGGTTTTCGTATTCAAAGAGGCCATTGGGTAGTTAATCTGTAAAGAGAAGATTGAATGCATAAGCATAGATCAATGTGTGACTCATTACATTTCCTGAAGAGCACATTACAAATCTAATCCGTACATAGGAGTTTTCGAACAACAACCAAACAGGAGTGCGAGGCAAGCGCCGAAAGAACAAGCATATCAGGGGGAGATAGGACATGCTCCGAGTCAGAGAATAGAACAAGAGGTAATCGTATTTTTAGAGTTTGAAACAAGTAACAAAACTAACATTAAGTGTTTCAATAAAACTTTGGCCCTCGGCGTGTCCCTCGGCGTTGGAGCCGATAGTTTGGCGCGCGTGCCTGCAATTTTCCCGCGGTTTTCCACCTGAGCTCTGATTCTCGGTTTGGTGTTACCAGTACCGCGAGCCAAAATATATCGAAAATCGGCTATTAAAAATGTGTCGTTTTTACGACAGTTTACAGCTTCTGTGATTGTGGTTTTCGTTTCTTGGGCCGGTTGTGGATTTCACCTGTTTTCACTAAAATTGATACAACAGAGTGCTAGCTACAGCTGTATCTGGTATTTTCTCTCAGGTTACTCTCTTGGACTTCCAATGGAATACAACAGAGTGCTAGCTACAGCTGTATCTGGTATTTTCTCTCAGGTTTCCCTCTCGGACTTCTAATAGGATTTCAATCATATAGTGGGGTGTGTACGCACTAGTATAATAGATTGGTTTTTAGTTTAGGCTTGAACATCTATAGGCGTTCTGCCTTTTTTAACAATATCGTCCGGCAGGGCGTTCCACAGTGAGGGAACGCCCCGTCTGTGTCCATTTAGGTACCTGACTAGCAGTTTTTTCTTAGAATACACGCTTTTTTTAATAAGAACCAGTAAATTTTGCCGAGGCTCATTTGTTCTTAATTTTTTAGCGCGACTTCAGCCTCAAGCTGTTCTCAAATTGTTTTTATTTCTGTGAGCGGTTTTTATTGAAAAAAAAACAAACAAAATAAAACCATGTATTGGAAAATCAAACGCCTTACGCCACACATTGTATGAATTGCATGCTGAATTTAGAGGCGAACTACGTTCATTGTTTGTTGAGCAGTCTTTACAGTGAATCTTTTTATGTTTTATGTTGTATCGCTAAGCTTTAGTCAATTTTCTACCACAAAAACTTTCCTAGTTATCAAGCCTCAGCCTGGGTTTGTTCTTAAATTGTTCTTAAATTTTGGCAATTTTCAGCCTCGTTGTTCTTATAAAGTTCTTCCTACAAAAAAAGCGTATATCTTGGATTTCAATTTGGAACATGCGGTCTTAACCTTTCACTTAGATACACGGAGGACCTAGGCCATTTAGTATTTTGAAAACAAGAAGAATTATTTTGAAGTCAACACTGGCCGGCGGACACAAGTAGCCAATGTATAAGCTTCTAAGTACAGGTGTGGTATGTTCATATTTGCTGGTGGATGTTAGCAGAGACATGAAGATATGCCCTAAACCGACAGAGCACGACATCGTGACTAGCTTAATGTTTTGCGAAAAAATCGTGGGTTCTCTTGACAAACTCGATCGAAGATCAAAAGACTGAACTTACGGTTTAACGGCCTTATCCGAAATAGCATGTGTTTGCAGAGTCAACTTTCCTGAACTAAAAATAGACAATGTTTAAGTTTTTTGTAACGTTTCACTGTTTCTTCTTCACTAATCCAATCGAGTAGAGTTCGGTTTTACTTTCTGTACTTGGAACAAACCGTAAAGGGTAAAGCAAAAGCTGAAATCAAGAAAGAAACCCCATCTACAGGTAACCAAAACAAAAGCCAGAAAAAATTCAAATCAATTACTTGTATGCCTAACATCAGAACACGTTTTAATCTGTCGTGTGTCTCAGCGTTGACCTGCAAAGGTTCAAGTTCATTTTCTCTTTCTTCATGAATAATCCTTTAGTTTTTTTCCAAATCTATCCTCTGCTATTTTGTTTTAAAAGGTGCATGATTTAATAAGACTTTACAGAAAAGAGCAGGTTCTCTTCAAAAAATTTCATTGCCCATAGAAACAAACAATGCTATCTGAATAACTCAGATTTGAGCATTTAATTCTACGCTTCAATATATTTCTGTGGTTTCAATATTAAACTTGTTTACAAAGCATTGTAGCGAAAGTCCAACTTTTAGCTGTCTCCACTCTGTCGTTTACCTATGCCTTTAGTTTTATCTCGCTCGCTTATAATTTAGCAGCATTTCACTTTCTGTTAGAAATTTCTCGTAATATCTTCTAGTTTTACACAATACACACGTTTCTACCCTTCAAGATTTAGTATCATATCAAATATATGTTTACTATTTAATATAACTAAAACAAAATAAAATCAGAATGAGCCCCAGATGAAAACGATTGTAAATTTTACATCTCCATAGATTTTTACGATTTGGTTTGTAACTTTTAATATTTTAGCATTTTGTATGAACAAGTACAATAAAATAACATTGAGATGGTATGAAGAAGGCTCAATCGCTCATGCTTTCCGTAAATTTAGATTTATTGGAATCCAAATAAAATAGATAAATTTGACCTTTATATAATGAAAAAAAAAAGACGTTTAGAAGAAATTTTATACATGTTGTTATATGTAAAAGTACGGAATGATGTTGTTCAAAATTAATTATAAAAGTCAAAACATGATTCATGATTGAGAAAAGGCAACTCTGAAAGACTCGTTGCCTGCTAAAATAACTGACAAATTTTGAGAAGTTTACCTGCATTTTTTTCGACGAAGGATGTAGAATATTATAGAAGTGGATGTTTCTACAACAATTTAGACTGTTAAGTACTATTATAGAAGTGGATGTTTCTACAACAATTTAGACTGTTTAGTAGTTGAAAGCAACCACCGAAGGCGGACTTATTTATTTTCTTTGTCTTGTTACAAGAGCTGACATTCCGGCAGCGTTACGAAAATGTTAGTAAATCGCTTTCGTAACCTTGCAAATTGATCTTTGGGATCAAAACCATGCTATTAAGGTAGTCCTTAGCATTAGAGTAACTTTAAAACTGATGAATAAAATGCAGCCTTTTCGGTTCACTTCGAACGAGTTTGTCTCCGTTCAATTAATTTTTTTCAAACTATGGAACAAAATCCTTATTTATAGGTACTGTTTTTTCCAAGTAGCACGTTTAGAAAGCCGTGACAGATTAAGTTAAAACTTTTGGTAAATAATGAGCCATTAAAATTATCGAAAACTTATCGCATTTAGGAGTATTTCACAGAAAGTGCAACCACATGTACTATATTGCTTCGAAACTTCCACGAATTAGCATAAACACACGTTTGATTTTTGTTACACACAGGGCAACTTAGAATAACATCTTATACAAAACTAAAACTATATTTTTCAAAACGTTAGAATAATATTAACAACTTAAAATGATATGTTTAATTATAAGATGTATAGAAGTACGATTTTGCCAATTTTTAATGACCAAGATATTAATCGATTAAAATAAGACTTGTCGTTGAAACGCTAAAGTCTATAGAAAACCACAACTCTGCAGATCGCATAACCGAAAATAAATCAAGTCGTTCAGTTCAAAAGGGCTCCTTTTTACTCAGAATTCACGGTAAAAAAGCAAATAGAATAATCAGCATAGTTTTCTCTATCAGACCTGTTTGAGTGAGCATCAAGTCAGTCAACCATAGACAATGCACAGTTTCCGATATTTGTCGAGTACCTTGATGTCTCAAAGGTAAATCAAACCGAAAGTATAAAACGAGTTACCTCCCTGAAACAAAGTGTAAACAGTATATTAACAGAGAACCATTTTCGAGCTAATAATGTAAAAGTACCAATACTACTACTCTGCTATAGCTTCGAGTATTTTTCCGAGTAAATCTGACGAACTGACCCACACCGCACGTGTTACATTCGCTGAACCGAATCTTCCACTTGTCAGTGGATACATACTTTGATGTCCGATTGATAGAAGATAACGAAAAGATTCCAATATCCAACGCGTGTTAGCAAGATGATTTGTAATCGATGTTGACAGAAGCAAATGAAATTTCGAATCCTTTTATTATTCCATAAGCTTTTATTTTTTTGATACTCGGTTATTTTTTTATTCAGAAAGACTGACTTGTCTTTGAGACATCATTAACCAAACGAGTCAAAAGCAGTGATATCTATGTTGATTGTGACTTAACTTTGCAGCAAAGCAAACTGCTTTGCAGAATTACTTTAAATTTCATCGCATTATTAAGAGTCAAAGATAATTTGAAAAATAAGACAAAATATTGTCTTTATGACGTATAGTCTTCAATAAGACAGAGCGTAGGCATAGATAGTTCGACCAATAGTGTTTTATACATAAAATTCGTATTGAACAAAGGGCGTGTCGAAACTTCCTATTTTTCAGAAACTACGAAAATTCATCAAGCATGAATACCGTTGTTGTTCTGCTTGCTAAAGTTTTCAAGAGAGTAGAGTCTGTTAAAAAAAACAAATAAAACAAAACATTTTAATCATTATTTCTTTTAAGCAAACTCGAGATTAAATGGAAATAAAATAAATTTCCTGAGACTCTAAATGTCATTGCGTGAGACATTTTGAATAAAACGATTTTAATTGAGTTAATATGAGGCAGAGGTATTCCTTAAAGTCATAGGTGAATGAAAGCACAAGCCACAAAGTAGTTTCGAAGTTTATAATTACTTTCAAACTTCTTGCTGGAAGGCAAATAAACTACCTTATTTCTACCATCCTTTAAAGCATGCAACTTTATCATAATTTAAGAACTAAATTATCAAATTTAAAACCTTAAATTTCTTCTAGAACGCTATAATGCCGGTCCGTGCGTGAAGTCTGTCCACTTCGCTCAAATCACGTGCCCTCTATATTTGACCAACTTCGGGTGAGCTTTGAGTACCGAGAGAACGAAAACAAATATAGACTAATTCAAAAACAGTTATCAACACTCTGGGCTTCTATCACAGGCTAGAAAATTTAATACTTAAGTCCGTTTCGCCATTTTTTAAAGAGATGACAGCAAAGCTTGCCATTTGCTCGCGCAAAATTGATCTGAAGAGCGATTTTAAAATCACTCGCCTACTCCCCCAAAAAACGCTCGCCACATCGGAGAATACATTAAAAGTTACTTTATACGTTTTGTTTTTTAAGATTTGAAATACTTTGTATTCAAACAATTTCAACAAGAACGTCAATATTCGGATGGAGAGACATTGTGTTTGCTACCTGGAGGATGTGTCGTATGGCCTTTCTCGTTAGTTGCTGTTATTTATTTACAACATGTTTTTATATTTACAAATTGAAATACAACTTTGTGTTGTTTATTTCTTATATAGAGTGTGAGAAAAGAATACAACAGAGAAACTTTATGCAGTGGTGTCTTTCAGGTATTTTTAATCGCTGGCGTACTAGGTGAAAAAAATGCTCAGCTCAAATAGTATAGGCAAGCTCTTTTTCACTCGCCAAGGATTTTCATATAGCAAGCCCTGTGACAGAATATTATCAAGAGTAAAATAAAAATAATGACATTAAGAAGCCGGTTCAAACAATTTAAGTATAAAACGGCTTTCTGCGGTGCAGAGTCACCGGCCACAAACCGAGCAAACTCAAAGTAAACAAGTTTTTCAGCTGCTTAGACTTAAAATATTATACATGGATAGATTTATTTACAGTTATTTCAAAAATTCAGACTCACTGTTGGCGAGAATTTAAACATTTACGCTTGAGAAGACGAGACGAAAACAAATTCTATTGCGTAGCAATGGAATTACCAAAAGCGTTCTCAAATCTCACAAATTAAAAACAATAGAAACGAACAAGAAGATTTACCGCATAAATATACGCTTAGAAATGCTGTTTGACAAAACTTTTGAGTTAATTTGAAACTAAATCCTTATATCATATCAGAAATCGAAATCACAAGCGAGTATGCAGATTTGCATGGATTATGTTCACTAATTCGAAAAATTACTAAAAAAATCATTATGATGACAACTAAGAGATTTAGAAAATGTCAATTCTCAAAAAAAGTATTCAACATTAGATAAGCTGAAAGAATGACACATCTCTAAACACGTTCATTATTACAAACTACTTCGACAAATCAAAAAGTTCACCTACTTCTGGCCAGTAATTGAAGCAAGAACTCCCACTTTGTGGAGATTGCAACAGCACAGAGCACATTTTAGTTCAGGTCTGGGTTGAAGTAAACTCTCTGTTAATTTTTCTGCTTATTGTTCTAAGCGAAAGTAAAAATCTGTCCGCCTTTGCTGCAAGGGTTTGTTGAAGCGTGCTGCAAACGAATTTAAATGAAGACCTGTTAATATTGATTGTGCTCAATGCTGGCGTTGAAACGGAAGAACTCGGGTCGACGCCCGTCCGCAGCACTTTGCACACCGCAAGTAAAGATGTACAGCTCTCAACTTCCTTTAGAACTTGGGGATTATGTATGAAGAGTGGTATTGACTACGTCAGAAAGCCCAGTTCCTCTTTAAATGTCCTAGGTGTCACACTAATTGGATTAAGACGTAAACAACACATATATGAGCCGTGACGACTGCACAATAGAACCAAATATATATCAGATCTGAATATTTTGATGGTGACAAAATCAAAATTAGCCAAAAGCTTCAGTGTTTAAGAAATAGTATTGCTAATATATTTCTACGGTTATATTTCAAGCAGAGGGAACAAAAATGTCACATCTTTTGGCTAAACTTCGATTCGGTTCAAAGTCTCCGATCTAATCACAGTGTATTCACGCGTGTCAAATTTTGGAGCGCTGAAACCCTCCTGGAATGAGTTTGTTTACAAAGAGTTCTTAAAAGTGCTTTTAAGTAAAATATTCAGGGTAAAACCCTTAAATGCTTGTTTTCTAGATCTCAAGTCACTTCCATAGACGTTGTGCCAACTAAAAATTTTACCGCTGCATCCTATTTTGATCAAATTTATATGATTTATTGACAGAACTTTATGAAACAAGAACAGATTTTTAAAATTATTTCTTCAATGTAGAAAGAAATTAAGAGAAAGAAATACGTTGTTAAAATGGGTTTTTTAGGCACAAAATCTCAAAGTTCTACAATTCCATGTATATACAGCGGGTACCAACAAATATCTTGTAATATCTTAAATAATTATAATACAATTCGATCTTAATATATAATCATATATTATGTAAGTAGAAAAATACATAATGGTTCATGTAGCGGTGTAATAACTTCCGTTTCATGCAACCCAATTGTATCTGAAGGATAACTTGTAGACTGTCAGTATTGAATTATCAAAACATAGTTTTCAAAATGTTTAGCGGTGGTAACAAGCCAAGCAGTTTAATCGGCTGCGACAAATACCAGCAGTCAGCTTGAGGGCAAATTTCTCCAGATGGGCAATTTGTTTGGGATCAAACAATGGATAAATTCTTTCCTTTCTCTTTCTGTCAGTGAGATAGAAAATTCATGCCACGACTTCTCGATTAGTGAAAAAACACATTGTTTTTGAAAGTGTAAATTGCTTCACAAACATTGGAAACCATTTTTGTCTGGTGGTTCGAAAGTTGATCAGCAACTGACTAAACTAACTTATCGAAGATATATATCGGACAATTGTTTTAATAATAAAACATTAATTCTTCAACTCTAGATACTTTTCTCAACTAAGCAGAGAATACTATGGAAGTAACACATGTTTTCAGATCAGTCACAGCGATCTCCGGGACTCGGTTTAACAAACGCTATCGAAAGATATTGGATAATTACTACACAAATTTATAATCTCCTCTTAAATATACAGTTTGCAAACTGAAAATGGTTTTTAGACTCACAAACAAACAAAACATACAAGCTTTTTTTTATAAGAACCAGTAAATTTTGCCGAGGCTCTTTGTTCTTAATTTTTTGGCGACTTCAGCCTCGACTTGTTCTTAAATTGTTCTTATTTCTGTGAGCGGTTTTTATTGAAGAAAAAACATAATAAAACAAAGTATTGGAAAATGAAACACCTTGCACCACACATGTATTGTACGGCTAAATTTAAAGACGAACTACCTTCATTGTTTGTTGAGCAGTCTTTACAGTGAATCTTTTTAGGTTTTTTGCTGCCATCCTAGTTGTCAAGCCTCAGCCTCAGCTTGTTTTTAAATTGTTCTTAAATTTTGGCAAATTTGAGCCTCGTTGTTCTTATATAAAAAAAAAGCGTGTATGAGTATAAACAAAAATGGACGGCACAACAAGAAAAAAGAATCCCCCAAAAAACAATTTTCAGAAAACGTATTTGGTATGCTTTGTAAGTTATCTTCAACAGTACAAAATTTAAACAAATTGAATGTTCACTGGAGTTGCTAAGTTTACCAGTATGTAAGCATAAAAGGGTTTATTTTCGATGACGTCATAATGAGTATCAGTTACACAAATTTATGTGCTAAATATAGTTGAACTTTATACAAATGAAGCTCGATTACTTAAAATGGCGCAATCAGTTACAAAACACAAACCTGAAACCAGTTTCAAGGCCAGCTCGATAAAGAAAATATAAATATATTTTTGAATTTTTGCAGTCAAAGCGATCGCTTATCGTTTGAACCAATCTGTCGAAGTCCACTTTAATACGTGAATTCGCCATATATGTATATTTACATATTGCAGCAGTGCTGCAGTTTGCCATATTTGGAATAATCATATTTTAAGGCGGTTCTCAAACTTAAAAACAATCCAAGAACAACGAGGCTAACATACCAGTGACAGCACATTTTTATACAGAGCTTTTGAGAACGTGCAACGTTTGAAGCCAACAACCAACAGAAGAACAAAACAACACATAATAATAATAATAATAATAATAATAATAATAACATATTATTCAAAAAAATTAAAAGATATTACAACAACATTATTAAATCTTATAGTAAATTTTATTTACATAATAATAATAATAATAATAATAATAATAATAATAATAATTAAAAAATAATAATACCACATTATTTCCCAGATGAAAATATTTACAAAATTAAATATCTCTACTAAGGTAAAAACTATAAATTTACAAGCACTATAAATAATAATGATAATAATAATAATAATAATAGTAACAACAACAACAATAACGTCGGTTGGTCGACTTCTAACCCCAAACGTTGCTAGTGGCTGAATTAATGGGATTTTACAATTTACAATTGTACAAGTTCAAAGTGGAAAAGATGAAGACAAAAGGTGAAAATTACTACTTATGCTCTAATAGGAAGTCTTTCAAGTCAGAGCTTTTGAAAAGCAACAATCCACCGCAATTTTGATAGATTTTCATACCGAAATAAAACGCTATTTACACGCCTTTTTTATAAGAACCAGTGATTTTGCCGAAGTACATTGTTCTTCATTTTTTGGCGATTTCAGCATCAATTTGTTCTAAATTTGTTCTTATTTCTGTGAGCGGTTTTTAATGAAGAAAAAACAAAATAAAATAAGGTATTGGAACTGAAATGAAACGCCTTGCGCCACACATGTATTGTACGGCTGAATTTAGAGGCGAACTACCTTCATTGTTTGTTGAGCAG
>JAOCPT020613162.1:0-10071 GCA_026546935.2 Palythoa grandiflora | reverse complement strand
ACGGTATTCAGCGCTTTTAAACTCTTTTTTTATATAAGAACCTTTTTTATAAGAACATGAGGCTGAAAATCGCCAAAACTTTAAGAACATGTTAAGAACATCCTGAGGCTGAGAAAAGGTGAAGAACATTTATTTATTATGATAACCTGTTGCTAATAATTCATACAGTGTTGTTAAAAAATCTGCTTTTCTGTGGGCTTTTTGAAGTTCGCAGATAACAATTTTACATCACATGTTTTATCCAATTCAATATAAAAACTAACGATAAAAAACGACGTTTCGTCATCATCACGACGACATCGTCAGGTAAACTAGCAGAAAATATTAGAGCAACTTGAGTATATGCAAATATGCAAGCTAAATACAATGGAGTACTGAATTGTAGAGATACACTATAGCTAAGACAAAAACGCACTGAAGTGTAGGTAATGACTTAAGGCCGTATAGAATTAGGTGACAATGCTAGAATTAAATAATAAAAGCAAACTGACGGGAAAATACAATAAAGCAAATAGAAATAAGTAACACAAAATAAGTAAATAAACAAACTTAAAACACACACACACACAAACGGTCAGAAAGATGAAAACTTTGGCAGATTGTTTGTTGAGAGAAGGTTTAAGCTGTTTGATGTATAACATCATATGGATAAGACAATCCAGTTTTCCACGGCATTTCTTAAGAACAGAACAGTTCATTTCAATATCTGCTAATATTGTGGGTGGACCGAAGATGTCTGCTGATAGATGAGCTCTGCAGTCGATGTTCGTCAATGCACTGGAACAGATGTCGGGTGGTTTACCCCACGTACCCTGTTTCACACAGTGGACATTTATACTTGTAGACCACGCATTGTTCGTTCACGATCTTTGGTTTGGGCTCTGAAAATCGGATATCATCAGCTATCTTGCGGCTCTTGAAAATGAGTTGAATTGTGACATTAATTTTCCTGCCGAGCGCATGTAATTGCTTCTTAACGACATCAGCCAATTTTCGATCCCTTAAAGGGAAAGTAATACGCACTTGAGTTTTATCTACGCAGGAATTCCCAACAGTTGCTGTACTTTCTGCTATAAAAGACTGGATAGTAGAATTCACAAAGCAGACGGATACTTTAATTTGGCAAAGACTTGTTTAAGTGCGTTTTTGTCTTAGCTATTGTATCTCTACGATTCAGTACTCCATTGTATTTAGCTTGCATATTTGCATATATTCTAGTTGCTCTAATATTTTCCGCTAGTTTACCTGACGATGTCGACGTGATGATGACGAAACGTCGTTTTTTATCGTTAGTTTTTATATTGAATTATATCGTTATTGTATTGTAAGTTCTAAAACCCGACAATCAGCTTCACTTGTTCTGAAGACCTCAACAGTGTAGCAAGAAGCAAATTAAATACAAAGGAGAATTAGCCACTTTAGAAACGAGTTTAGGACTGGGTCGCATTTTTGTCAATTTTTTTTGTTGTTCTTCTTTCTGGTTTAGAGACAGACCAAAGAAATAGCATCGATTTGTTACATCATCACCCAGCATGCTATGCAGGGGAGAGGACCAGTTGAAATAAAATAGCTGTCAGTGTTTATTGTCTGTTTGCGTTGTGTTGCAGCAGATAAATGCGTACGGCTCAATTTTTCTTCTTCTTCCCAGTGAAGTGATAGGTACGGACGCGAGCTTGGGATCTTTAGGAATACAAAAGAACCTGAAATCGTCCGGTTTGTTGCGGTGACTATTGTTACAACCAGAAATGTAGCAGTTTAATTTCGGCATTTCAAGCATCTTCCTTCTTTTCCAGCCAGTGTGTTTGTATCAGAGCTGTCTCTTGTAATGATCCCAAGTGTCTTTGCGGTCCTAAATTCGTCCCAGTCCCACACTCGTTTCTAAATTGGCTAATTGAACTTTTATTTATTCGCACATCTCATTATAATGGCGTCGAGATGACTCCGAAACGTTCGGTTGGATTCTAGTGTTATTCTTTATTCTAAGTACTTTTTCAAAATTTGACTTCTTTTAAAATTATCTTTTACCGTTTTAAAAAATTTTGTTATTTGGTCTTTTTCAGCGTTTGTTTTGTTTTAGTCAGACATTTTCCGAATTTTCTTTCTTTTCGTTTTGCTATCTTTGACATATCAGTCTTCGAAATTTGGCCACAACCAGCAGGCCGTACGATATATTAGCCCTGATGATATGGCCAATCAGAAAAAGAGAAATAGTTTGAATGAATTCGAAACATTTTAAATTGTTGTTACTGTCTTATAACCTAACTATTGGCGAATCAGAAAAAGAAAATATGCCATGAATTCACTTAATTATTAGCCGTCCATTCAAGTTAGCAAACATTTTTTGAAAACTTTAAGTCAGTTTGTTTTGTTTCTCGAAGTTTGTCAATAAACGTTTTGATATCAGGATAACGATAAAATTCGCTAGGACACTTTTATCTTCTTGAATTTTACTTGAATTTTAAGAGAAAAAAATAAATTGAACCAAAATTAGACATCTTTTCAGTCCGTGGTAACGAATTGAAAATGAGGATTTAAATTACGGTCAAGGCACATTTAGTGAATTTACACACATTTGCATTTTGCTGCTTGAAATGTCTTAAGGGCAAGTACTATAAGTGGTGAAGCAGATGTCAATAAACAGCGCCTTCGAACATTTTATATTACACTCTTCCTCAATCATACACCCGCTGTTAACTAAAAAAAATAAAGGTTTTAAAATGAGTTCTCGGTCGTAATAGGACTTATGCTGTCTCAGTGACATGTTTAACGGTGATTAGATTTCATTCAGTGACCGCCTGCTCTTAACAAATTCTGAAGGATTTCTAAGTTTTCATTTCTTGTTTGTTTAAAAACGTTTTTGACAGCTGCTATTCTATAACCTTCACTTGCGTTTTTTAAAAGAGAAATTGTATGATGTACTCAACCCCCCTCGACCAACCTTAGTAACAAACAATATAAGCAAACATGTACTCGTTGCGTCATAAGTGCTTTTGTCAAATTGTGAAATAGTTAAAAAATAACAGAACAAATTTGCTTTCTTTGACCTGACGTTTGGCAGTTGGAAAACATTGATATCAATGTAATCTTTCCCAAAATGGCATCTAGAGGAACTCGATACAGAATTTTTGCAGTTTACCTGATAATTGGCCTTTCTACGAATCACGGTAAGTCTCCCAAACTATTACATTTTAATGTCCGTTTCAAGGAAATATCGGTCATTTCTGTCTGTGGCCTCTGGAATCATTGTAATTAAAATTTACCCGCTCAAACCCTCGCTATTGAGAGTATCGCTTATATACTTAGTCTTTTCATTATTTTCTGTGGCATAAAGCATTTGTAGTCGATAGATCCTGTAAAACGTGAATATATTCACCAACCATTTCTGCCTAATGAGGCCCTTTAGCAACGCAAAAATTCAACCACGCAGACCGGCGGACATGCCGTGTTTTAAAACGCGTTGCTTCGAAACATACCTCCATTGTGTTCTGGTAAATTTAAACCAGAGTTCACAACTAGAACATATTTTCTTTGTTTGAGTGAATTTAAAAATATATATATAAAAACTCGTATTAAATGAAAAAAAGCACTCAAAAAAATGAGTGACAAACATCTAGCTCCAACTAGAAAATCTAAGAAAAAATTTAGTTTAATTAAATCAGATTAACACCTCAAACTAATAAAATTAAAAAGTAGAAATGATGAGAAAAATATGGTTAAACAAATACAAATCTCAAAGCCTTTTGTGCTTAGATGTGCAATCTATTTTAGTTAGAAATCCGAATCGACTTGAACTGAAATATTAACTTTTGCTTGATTTAATAATTCGGCACAACTGTAGCGGCCTTTCTTTTTAAAAATTTGCTTTATTCACAGTAATTACCTTTTTGCTTTGGAATATCCTTTGCCGACGATACTGTGTTTAACAGATTTGACTAAATAAATTCCAGTCTTGTATCGCTTTGACGCCTTAGTTTTATCGTTGAAGAATAAAATGTATTTTCTTTTCGTCGCCTTCAAAAGATCAAATTTCGGCGAAACAAACAAAATCATTTCATTATATCAAACAGTGAGGTAGGTAATGTAACAACAAATGTAACGCTGGTCTGGAAAAAAACAGAGCGGTAAATTGAGATGAAAACCTTTCATCATTCACTTGCACAAAAAGAAAAAAAGTCCTCTGAAATATAATCCGGTACATACTACGTCACACACTCGTATCCAAAATAAAAAAAAATACCTGTTATAAAAAAGATTGCAACAATTTTTACGTTAAATCGGTTAGGATTAAGATTTAAATAAAAGATAGATAGATAAAATTAGTTTGGTTATATTTTCTTTTTGTAAAAGCGAGTAACTACAATACAAAAGCAAGACAGCAGCTGGTGGTTGTACTTGCTTACTAATTATATTTTAGAACAAGAATTTGTTCCGCTGATTGTTTGTTCTTCCTTTTGGCCAATTCCCATATTATATTGACGATAAACAAAACAGACAGTTGTAAAATAAATCGGAAATATGCATGAAGCTAGGTCGTGGATTCATAAAAGTAAACTAAATTTTTGGGAATGAAAATAGGTTTCAATTTTGATTTAAAATTTTGACATTTTTATGAGCTAACCTCAACTATAATATGAATTATACACATATCATATTGACAATAAACAAAACAGACAGTTGTAAAATAAATCAGAAAAATACATGAAGCTAGGTTGTGGATTCATAAGAACAAACTAATTCGAAAATAAGTTTCAATTTTGATTTAAAATTTTGACATATTTATGAGCTAAACTCAAATAATATGAATTATTCCTGAAATTGATTCAATATGCGCGATTCTTAAACTTGGATTGTTGTTATAATTATTATTACTACGATGTTTGATTTTTTTCGGTAAACTAGTCATTTGTGATTTGTCATTTCACAACGGTATATGACGCAGACAACCGGATACACATTATTAGATCAAAGAACAGTGAGGCTCAAATCGCCTGAAAAATAAAAACAAATTAAGAACAATCTGATACTGAAATGAAAATTTTTGAAAAAAATAACCTTAATAACAATCGGTAAAACGCAGCAAGCAATTATTAAACAATTATTGGACGAGTTTGAGCAAAATGTCGTGATTTGTCCGGATTAATTATTTGCCGAAGCCGAAGGCGAATAACTAAATTGCGAGACACTGACAAATCACGATATTTTGCGATTACCAAGTCCAATAGTTATTTTATCATTCGATCACTGAATTTGCTTTTTCTATCTTTTTTGTAGAAAGCGACAAGCGGTTAAGTGCGCGTTGCCTTCTAATCACAGTCGGTTTTCTTCAGTTATCAATAAGAAAATTTATTGTGTCGACACTACGTATGAGCAGTGTCATACTTGCAGCTTAAATCCGCAAGACGGCAATGCGCATGACCAGTGTCATTATCTTTGTAGGCAGTTATTTGTAGGTCACGTGGTGGGACATGGCCAATGAGAAAGAAGTAAAAGTTGCATCGAATCCAACTATAACAAATACATATGCTGTACAATATACATGTGTCTTCTTCAAAACTTGTATATTTACTAAATATAATATGCGTTTTGGTTGATTTTCAGCCGTTAAAAAATATTAGGCAGTGAAGAACAAACAACATTTTAAGAGATTGAAACTGCCGAAAATATAAGAACATCTGAACCTGAGCAAAATTAAACTGGTTCTTAGAAATTTCATCGGTGTTTCTATAGAAACAAACTCTGACGAAGGGCTAACGCTCGAAACGTCAGCTTTTACAAATTCCCACGGCGATGATAATTTGTTTATCAACTTGAAGTTTGTATCTACTCGCCGACGCACTGAATAGTTTTTTTAAAAACTATTTACTGAAAATTTCTATAGAAACAGTTTGATGAATTTTTAAGTTTGACATTTCGAACGGTAATCCTTTGTCGGAGTGAAATGTGTGGGAGATAAGCGGAGAGGTGATTATATAGTGATGTAAAGATTGATTGCCCAGTGAGATAGGAAGTAGAAAAACACAAGGAAATAAAGGGATAGAAATGTGTGTGTGGCAAGAGAAACATGAAGTTGGCTTGATTGTTCCTGGCTGTTACATAGCAATTACAATAAACTAACTTGTGTTATTTAAAAACTTGTATCTTGCGCTTGTTTTAGTGCTTTAATAGGAAGGGGGAGGGGGGAGGGGATTTAATAGATAGAGGGAGTTTAATAGAAAATCTGAAAATCCTAATTTGACCTGGGCGTCTGTTGGATACGATGCATTAAATAGCAAGTGGCCGTTAATTAGATCATTTGCTGTATGCGTTGTTGCTGCCATATAAACATCTAGTTTCTTTTATATATTTTACAGTTCTCACAGGTTTCGCACAAGCGTCAAACAAAAACTATTACTGGCCTAGCAACGCCGTTAAAACACAAAATCAGGCAGTAAAAAAATGTGAGGAACAACATGCCGGAAAAAAAACATATCGTCTGATACGAATATCGACAAAAGCTGAACTTGAGAAAGCGCAAAATTATACGAGAGGACGCAATAACGGGAAAAACTGCAACAGAAAAGAATACTGGACAGCACTTAGCTTTACGAGCGGACGTTGGAAATGGGATGACAGAGACACAGCCTCGACTCCAAACCGTAATTTGACACTTTCAGTTCAGGAGGAAAGCACTATTACAGGAAAAGTTTGTTTTTATTTTAACAATGATGCCAAGTTAAACTGGGAGCCATGTAATAACAAAAAGCGATTTCTATGTGAATTCGAAAAGACGAATCGGCAAGGTACGACATGTTATTAATAAGCAAATATTAGTTGGGTTTTGCTGTTATTGTTTCTTACTTCTCCCACATTTTTCTCTTGTTGTTGTTGTTGTTGTTGTTGTTCTTCTTTATTATTTTCTACTTTCACTTTTTCTCTTTTCGTTGTTGTTATTGTAGTTCCCGCTCACCTTCCGCTTCTTGTTCTTCTTCTCTGTTTTCTATATCAACCTGAATTAAGATAAGAGTTTCTTTCACCATACATTTTTAAAAATTCAATATATTGCTCACTTTCGTATTTTATTGCAGGTGTGCCGACTCCACAGATACCTACTGGTCTTCCATCAGTCACATCTTGTCATAACTCATCTAAACAAAATGCAAAGGATATTGTAAGTTTGACGGACCTTTGAACTCTACCCACAATGCATTCGTATTTCCGGTCCCTAACCACATTTCATCCGTTCTTCCGGGGGAAATTATTTATTTATTTAATAACGATCGCGGTCTGTATGGAATAAGTCGTTTATTTTATCATTTACACATTTGTTTGTTTATCCGTATTTACTAATTTATTATTTCATCTGTTGACTAACTAATTCGATTCGCGAACGGCGGACACGGCCACAGCTCCCACACCGAGGTACATCCCATTGCTGTTGACCAAGATAATTCGCTCAAGTCGTCTCCCTCTGTTGTATCATTTAAGAAAAAACTTAGTGACAGTCTCCTTGGTAGTAATGTCACTGCAATATAGTTATTTAGATGAGTCTTGTAATGTACATATGAAGTAGTAATCCATTATTATCAGTTGTAATTAGTAGTAGTTAGTTGTTTTTTAACCTGTGTAAATAGTACCTGAAAAGCCTTTTAGGAGTTACTATTTAAGATCATCAGATTATCTAATTCTACCGTATTGATATGCAAAATAGACTTTTTTTGATGGCCCAATATTTTTCCAATACATTCCCCTTGGGAAATAAGGTTTTTTGTTTCGGATACGGTAATGAAAAAGACACAAAAGAATGTTCAACTTAAACAAAGAACCTGAAGTCCGAAAACGGCCAAATAAACCTTTTCACAGTTGCAGAAAAGTAACCAAGTTTCTACATGAAGACGAGTCTAAGGGTGAGCCGGCACAGTTAGAGAGACGGAAGTAATTATCATAAGAACGACAATTATTAGCATGTCTATTGTTTCCGCTTCTCTAACTGTGCCAGCTCATCCTCAGCCTCGATTTCATGTTTCAGGCCAGGTTACCTTTTGGGAACTGTGAAATGGTCTATTGGACGAGGCTGCAGGACGTGTCCTATTTGTCGGATTAGTTTTGTAACTATATAGTTTCAGATCCCAGCAAAGCCTTGTAGCACTATCAACTATCCATTTAATTATTAATTGGGCAATAAAGATATGATAGCAAAAGTTTCGTCAATACTAGAGTTAATTGACCTGCTATATAATTAGTTATAGTTGTATATCATCGGACACTATTTTTATATTCTGTATTTATATTTACGTAGTTACATCTAAATAAATATTACTTGTCTATAGTTGTATAGCTGTTCGTCTAGTATTTTTGTATCTTGTTCTAAATATTTCAACTTAACTCCACTTGACCCAGCTGCTTGGCTAGATTAGTTCCTACTATTTCTAAGCTGCTGTGCTCTTTTAATTTTGTATATATTCAGTTTATTTTTGTTAAAAATTTCTAATGCATGTTCTCTTCAGAGAGTAGAAATAAATCGTTGTTTTGTTGTTGTTAGCGATCGAGCCAGGGTTTCAGTAATGCTTTGAAGTTCTAAAATTCCATAACTTTCTATGACTTCAGTTCCTATGATCTTTCATACTATTCCATGACTTGCGCTGTTCATTTCTTTGACAAAATGTATCAAAAGTATTCTCAATTTAGTTTTTCCCTGGCACAATAGCCAAGGTGAAGAATTAGAACAAGACTTTTCATGACCCTAATTCGAAATTCCACGAATTTGCTGGCCTGAAAAATGAAAATCTCAAATTCCAAGACTTTCCTGGTTTTCCATCACCCCCAGTAAACCATGCCCAGCCATCCAAAGCCCGTCATGAAAGCAAGGCTTAGAAAGGCCAGCGGCCCACATTCAATTTCATCATGAACAGCACAGACAACTCTCAAATCTGTAAGGGAAATTTTCCAGGGCTTATACAGATCTTGGAGGCGAAAATTCGAGGACTTTCAAGGACTATTTCCAAGAAATACAAGTACCAATGCATACAGGCCAGTTTCTGATGTCTTCATTGTTTGCATTCTGCTTCATTAGCATACAACGTACGTTGGAGAAAAAAACAAAGATAAACAACAACTAACTTTAAAACTTAAGAATACTTATCAAATGAAATGAGTGACCGAACTTCTATACGTAGGTTCTAAGAAAAAATCGCAGCTCAAAAAAACACAAAACAGCTGGAGACAAAAACTATGAGCCCATACATTCTTTGTAAAATTTCCAAATTTTAAAACCACATCACGGAAAGAATACTCGGTATATCAATCTCACATTTTCAGAGAAAGTTTATTTTGCAGAACCATTTCATTATTCAGAAGCTTTGATTTTGTAGCTGAATTAAGAATGCGTATGTTAATGAGGCAAAAAATGTAAACTGAAACTCGCCTACAAAACACAAACATCTGGAAAAAGTAATCATTTATATTTCATTTTTTGATAATATTGAATAATAAACCACAATAGTTTACGATTCCCAGCTCCCAGACAACACGAACTCCATAGGAAAATTTTGTGCTTACTTGTTCCCCCCACAATGTTGCTGTTATACTCTTCTCTGATTTATCCACCAAGACGATATCTCGCTTGGACACCTTCGATTAAAAAAAATTAGTTTACTTTTAAGGTTAAAAAAACACTACTTTTTTGAAGCAGTACAGCGTGATGCAGAAATGGTCTATTGCACTCATAACAGTGAAAATCATATCATAACCAGGATTTTCATTAACCCAAAAAAATGTGTATTTTACGCAAAACTAGAAATGCTCTGCGTCCCTGGCAAGCAGAGGATTAACAATGAACTTAAGGCCTATGGGTTAAAATCATGATTTTTACCTTAGAAATGAAACTAAACTGTAAGTTGGTCAAACCATTTCCCTTGTTTTAGCGGGACCCCTATTGGTTCATTTCGGACCCTTAATAAAAGAAAGAGGACGTCGCAGGGACCCCTCCTAACCCTTATTAACAACTTCCAACTTCTCTCTGAGTGGAGTCCAATTCGGTCTGTAATCATACGTCGAGTGATTACCAAAATGGGACGACCGCGAATCGGGAGTCCG
>JAOCPT020613108.1:0-10072 GCA_026546935.2 Palythoa grandiflora | reverse complement strand
TATTATACATTCAGCTCTCTAACTCCTTTTTGATTGGCCGAAAGCCTACAGTGAATTTTCGAAATCAGCGCCCGTGATGTCATAAACTGCAGATTATACAATAATCATGTCAAGGTCACTCAAGGTCACAGGTAATCATATCATGTATGACCGCAGTCCATGATTTCTAAGGGGAATCATGTCAAGTTCGCGCACTTTGTGTTGTTTGCCGTCAGTGATTTGTATGTTTACACGTTACTTGACAAATAAATTATCAGTTCCACTCACTGTCATAACCATTTTTTTGTTGTTGAATGTATGATAAAACAATTATTAGATTCGGTTTTTGTGATATCCAGAATAATCAAGGTCTCGGTAAGGGTTATCAGCCTCAGATATCACAAAAACCTCATCCAATAATTGTTTAGAATGTAACGGTGTCATAAGACGATTAACTTTTACTCGTAGAATCAGACCCGCAGAAATTTGTTTGTGATGGCTACAGAAGGGCATTTTGTTTTTTATTTTAAATAGGTAAAGTTTCCCTGAAAACGTATTGAGAACTCCTAACTGCCTGAATGCGCACTTCCAATAGCACCTGTTGATTTAGTTTACAACAGTCTGTCCTGCTATCTTTGCTTTGTTCCTCAGGTGACGATCTGGTGAGAAATGTATTAGAGCCAGACTCTGACCTGTCAGTAAAACTAGGAGACATGCTAAACCGCTCCATAGCTGGAGTGGGAAACTGGAGGAAGCTGGCGTACAAACTGGGTGTACCCTCGAGTGAGTATAATGGATGGGATCCTGCTGCCACTAAGACAAGACGTAGCCCCACTAAGCTGCTTCTGGAATGGCTCCGGACTTACAAGCAAGACTTGAAACTAGATGCCCTAGCTGAGGCTATGAGAAAAATTGAACGCAACGATGCAGTGAAAATTCTCATGAGATACATACCAGATATTTCGAGTAAGTGTGTAAAAGGAAATAAAACACCAATTGCTTTGCTATATATATTGTCATCATGGTTAGACAATGTCAAATTTGTGGCCAAAAAATGTGCTCTCAGATTTTGGTATTAAAAGAAATATTGCAAGCTGAAAACTTTGTTCGCTTCAAACTTGAATATTATAAATAAGTTGAACTTTATTATTTCTAATTGGTTCCTCCTTTGAATTGTTCTTTAAAATGCATTGCACAGTTGTTCATCTTTTGGCACTTATTGTGAAACTACTTCAGTTTTTGTTACTTTAAACGAAATTACGTAATGCGAAATAACAATACTTACCAAGATATTCAATAACAAACTTACCAATTAGTCATACATATCTGTGTATATCTTTAGAGAAAACACTCCGATGTGACTTAATAGAGAAAATATAATAAAAAAGCAGGTAATTATAAAGATCAGATGCCCCGAGCTAACGACACATGTCTTTGGAGGAAACCAGGTGTCTCGAGTGAGAATCGAACCTACGATTCACCGATTTCATGACTGGTATTCTACCACTGAGCTACCGAGGCAACTACAGCGGGATGGGTCGATATTAAATACTGATTACCAAGCATTTGCCCCCAGACCTCTTAAACTAAGAATTACTTCTGTCGATCATCAAGCAAATCGCGTGTCGACCGGATGTAAATCTCTCTGTAATATACAAAGACTGGGTTTGCTTGACAATCAACAAGTAATACCCAGTCTGAGGGGTCTGGGGAAAAATTCTTAGTACTCAGTGTTTAAAAATCGACCCATCCCACTGTTGTTGCCTCGGTAGCTCAGTGGTAGAGCACCAGTCATGAAATCAGTGAGTCCTAGATACGATTCCCGCTCGGGAGATTTGATTTCCTCCAAATACACATCAGAGTTTAACTTTCTAAAGGTGAACAAATTATTGGAAATGTGTTGTAGTATATTTACTAAGTACTAGTGGGAATAGTTTTTTAGAATATAGTTTTTCTCTGCACAGAACCATCTGAACCTGCTGTGGATGAGGCTGAAGAAGCAGTCTCTGGCCGAATTCCCGGGGTAAATGCTTCTGAAAGAGCAAATCCACTTCGCTTGTCGCCACAGTATCAAACTGATACACAGGGCACCCCATCATATACTAAGCCAGCTACAGCTGAAGAACGAAGTGCGCTGAGTGTGCGCTCGCTACCAGTTGTCTTGTATAGAAAAGTGTGCATGAAACTTGACATAAGACGGTTGTACTACGATGATTACCGAATGCTTGGGGAGAAATGCGGGATTAGTCTAGATTTCATCCAGAATTTGGAGCAGAGAAGTGAGCCAACAAATGAGATTATAAAAAACTGGACTGGACAACTTGGGAAACGCGCCAACGTTGTGGCATTCATTAAAATTCTTCAAGATATTGAGCGAAATGACGTGGCTGAACTGCTGGAAGAGTGGGTGCGCACTGGATGAAATTTTTGATATAATAGACAAACAAATTAGTAAAAGGGCATAGTCGCGGTTCTGCGGATGCCCAAAACTCGAGTCAATGTTAGGCAAGAATTCAAATGTTGTATAGTACTTATCAACGTTCAACAATAACTGAAGCATATTTTGCTAAAAACTTCAAAGATAAAATATTTTTCGCGGAAAACCCAAGTTAAAGTCGTTTGCAAATCAGGACGAATCTCTTGCCAAATTACAAACTTCGTCATGGCTATGATTCTATTGTGTTTGCCTAATGAATTGTTAATGAATTTGGTAAGTGCTGATAAAAATCATCGTTACGGTATCGATTTCTAGTATGTTTACCTCATGAATTACGGTATCGATTTCTAGTATGTTTACCTCATGAATTATTAATGGATGTCATTAGTGTATTCTCTTGTTGTGTATTATTTTCATAGTCTGTACGTATTCACAGGAATTTTCTTTTCTCGGCGTTAGATTATTGGAAAATAATGCGATTTTCATTCCATTCATTAGGACATGTTTGGTCATGTTTTGCCAACCTTCGGTCTTCTGCATTCGATCTTTTCTGTGCTGATTGGATTCTCTGTTGTTTTCCTCGATGCTTTGTGGCTTATTTCTTTCTTTCTTCTATGTATTCATATTTGCCTCAACCGAATAGTATTTTACATACTATGTCTGTTCTTTCATATCTTAGGGGGGTTTTCATCTTTTCTCACGGCCTCATGCTGCCTTTTGTAAAAGAAAATTCCTGAATTGAAGTCCGTAGAGGCTATGACAACAATACACTACAAGAACATACACTAGTGTCCTAAACTGTACTTTTTAGCTACACAAAGGCCTAAACAACACTGTCTAAACACCGTCAAAGCGTCGTTTCAAGAAAAACCTATGCAGGGTGATAATTACCCTTATAAAATCATTGACAATGTTTCTAACCACCTGCAAAGTCAGAGTCTCAGAAACAAAACCGAAAAGTCGGTTGAAAACCGGAGGCGAAGCTGAACCAATCACGCCCTCGCAGTCAACAGAACTCCAAAAAAAAAGGTTTTTTCATGTCATGTTCTTGCAACAACTACGTACAGGACCCCAGCTCTGTTTTTCCAAAGTGCAGTTGTTGTTATTAATTTTACTCATTCACGTCGTCGTCTGCTTGCGGCCGTCATTGCTTAGAGTTCCTGGTTGGTGTGAGGTCCTTCCTTTGCTCTAGCATCTGCAGATGGTTAGGCCTTCGCATATTCTCTGATTAAAAGGACGTTAAATCGTTTATAGGTCCAGTCTACCGACGCCCTATCGGGGAACTTGAAATAACCCACACACACTTATCGAAGAGAGTAGGGTTGTGATCTGTCACTTCTACAGACAGTTCTTCAGTATTTAGGAATGAAACTTGATTCCCTAGCTAGCGCTTGAACACAAACCCGAGTAAATAAAACATTCACACTCAAAGTTGCCGTTTATCTTTAAGAACAAAATTTTCAAATGTAATTATCTTCGGCGATGCTTTGCGTATTGTTTTTTTTTTTTCAAAAGGTTTTCCGAAACAATACTTAGTATTTTGTACAACTCGCAATTTTATTTACTTCAGTTTTGGTTATTCCGTTATATAGAAAAAATTGCCAGGCATGGAAAGTTCCAGAAAACAAGTATTCTCTTTTGAAGAGAAAATTTTTTTCGTACTCTACTTTCTATAAAATTATTTGTAAAAGTGAAAACCTTTGTAGTACTATATCTTCACTTGAAAAGTGTAAAGCAAATGTGTAAAGCTTTGTAGTAATAGTTTAGAATGTGGATACATTTGTAATTGTGTTTTTTTTAATTTAAACCTTAAATAGTTTTATACATTTTCAAAGTTGAAACCGTTTGATATTATCTTTAAGGACGTAAACCTCTTTGTGGTATCCTCTTTTGAAAAGTGGATACCTTTGTAATATCGTATCCTCAGTCGAATTGAGGATATTGTTACAAAAATAGTTTGAATCGGATACATTTGCAGTTCTTTGAAAAGTGGATACCTCACATGAAACTGGAAATCATAGTGACAAGAATTAATTCATAACAAGTCGAATTTGACACATATATTCAGTTCTCGTGATAAACCGCGTTATAAAATGACGCATTTTGCAAATAAAGATTTCGAGGAAGTATACACAACACCAAATGAAATTTCACATAAATTTGGGCTTGTAGTCTGTAGAGCGTTTGTAGGAGTTTTTAGGATCTTTACAATTTTTTAGGAATTTTATATCCTGAAAATTTTAAATTTAGGTCATATTAGGAATTTTTATAACCTTACGAACCCAGTATCATGCAATGAGGAATCAATTTCAGTCACCTGGCTGAGTATTGTAATAAGCTTTAACGTCTTGGAACACTATAGTAGTTGTTACTTTTGTTGGTTTAACAGTAGTTGTGTATTCATTACATTTTGTCTACGTATAGGATCTGAGTCCGTTCCTCAAAATCACGATTAACTTAACCCAGGATCAAGACAAAGTTCAGTGGGTAGTTTTTTCATAAGTAGAGCTATGCGTTGCTTACAAAATATACTGTCCTGATTTACCAATAAAACAAATATGCCAATCCCAAAATTGCTGCCCAAAGCAAGCTGGGTACGAAACAAGAACATGGTTAATAAAAGGCGTTTCTTAAGTGCTTGTGGCTACTATAGTTACAGTAAGAAAATTTATAGATAAGAAAACCTTTAGAATCTTGAAGGTTTTTTGTACTCACATCACTTATTTATGTGGGGGATTGGGAAGTTTATCGGCTGCCAGTTGATTGATTCCGAACGATGTTTCGATGTTCTGTGGGCTTCCTGTGCTATTTGGTAACTTGCCTAGGTTTCCTATTGTGGTGTTACGGACTCACTTACCTGGACGATGACATAATGGCTACCGTCTATCGACGCAGTAGCCACCAAAACTTAACCCTGGGTTTGAACATGCAAATCGGGTTTTGAGGAACCAAGCCCAGTATAAAGGCCATGTTACACGAGTCAACTTGCAACGACGATTTTCCGCGCAACAATGTTGCGTGTTGTGTTGTGAGTTTTTGAAACCAATTCAAAAACTCGCAACATATTGTGCGAGCCCAGCGTATTGCAGAAAATCGTCCGTGGTGACATGTTACAGGAGGATCGATTTTCCACGATACGGTGTTGCGCGTAAAATCGTTGTTGCAAGTTGACTCGTGTAACACGGCCTTTAACCACAACGGGACGTCTTCTTTACAACGTCATTAGAACAGCGCGCGCACGTTTAAGTGGTGTTTTCGTATCACGTCGTGTTTGCTAAATCTATCTATTGTCTATATATATCGTGAAAAAAGCTCTAACGTTGAATTGAGACTCTATGCGTTTTTGCATTCTGTTACCAATCCGAAATCCCTACTTTAAATAAAATTCCGACCATTTTTGTAATAACAAAAATTCCTTAAAATGTTTTTTGGACTAGAATATTCACAGTGAGCACTAGCCGTGTCAACTTTTTTTCGGAGAACAAGTAACTCAAGAAAAAAAATTCTTTGTCAGTTATGTCACAAAGACGCGACCAGCTCCAACATGATTTGCAGTGGAGCTCAGCTTTAAAGTCTATGAAAAAAAATAGAAAATCGTTATTTATAAAGGCTTTTGAAAGTGAAGAAAAACATAGTTTATTTTATTGAAATAGCTTGTTTGGTTCCTGAGACATTATGAACGTTTATTAAAAATAAATATGCAAATTAGGAAAGCTAACAAAAATTTATTCGTCGGTCTCTTTCATCGCGTCAGTTTTGAGTGGGCCCCCTACGGCTGAGTTTTTTGCTGTATAAAGTTTGTTTATTCCTTCAATAAACGGTTCGTTAAGAAAAATCCTTCGATTGGCCCGTTCCTCACCTGGGTTGCTTTCGGTTTCGTTTGAAATGATGACAAGGCAAAAATCAGACCGGAAGTTTTTCGGAGGGGACTGGTGCCGCGCTGTCGTTTACATGCTCACGCGGCCACTGGGCTCCATTTTCAGTAACGAAGTTTAACATGGCAGACAAACAAAGTGTGGATGGTAATCAGTCAATGTTTAGCCCAAAGATCGTGTATATACGGCTAGAAAAGAATTTAACTAAAGAAAGAATTCAAAAGGAGATAGTAAGATCTGTTAAGAATGCTTTCAAAGATACCGTACATGGAGAAAGACGTAGCAACAAAGACAAAAGTTGTGAAAATTTTCCTGTGATCAAGTCTGATGAAGTCTGTGAAGTGGCTATTGGACCGGAGTTTATCGGAATTGTGTTGAATAATGGCCATGTGTACAGAATTAAATGCCCTTCTAACACCTTAGAGTTGTCAAAGAAGCCAAAAAAAAGTACGTCGGAGAAAAGTAGTGACATTTTTCAAGTTCAAAGCGACGAAGCTTATGCTCGCCGTTTGCAAGATCAATTAAATAACAGAGATGGTTCTAGGACTAGGTCTCTTCCATCGACATTAAACATTAATTCTCCGCCTGTTTCGGTTAACACGGAAGAATTAATTGCTGGATCTGCAGACAGCTTATTTCCAGAAATAAAATTTCTATCGGTTGATGGCAATCAGACATCGAGTTTGTCGCTAGCCGAAGGACTTAATGTCATTGAGGAGAATGCGGAAGAAGTTGATTCTGACAAAAAAGTTATGTCTGACTGCTTAGACTCGGAGAGAACTATTTTACCCGCAGGAGTGTCTGTAAACTCACAAACAGAACAGTGTCATGATAACAAAGACCAAAATTCACAAAGAGAAACTTCCTCTAAGAATTCAAATACAGGTGCACATTCGACAACAGAATCCTCAAAATCAAACCAAGTTGACAAAACGAAAGGGAGCACAGGTGTTAGTGAAAATTCGCAATTCAAAACTGGCAATAGTGATTCTAATGAAGTTAGAACTTCCATTGCAACTAGTAGTAACTATAGTAGCTCTTTGCAAGCACCACAATCAAGCCTTGCAACACCTGAAAGTAGAAACATGACACAAACTCGATCAGATATTAGTATTTATCCCCAACATTCAGTTTCATCGTCAACGTTTATTCATAGAACAATCTTCCCAGCAGACCCTTTCTATTATCGGCCCCCTAGGGGACTGTGTCATGGACCATTGATATTACCTCGGCCATCAAGGGCGTTATATAATTTTGATTCACGACGGCTTCGAGAAACATTTGGTACCAGAAGTGGAATGCGTTACCACCCGCAGGGAAGAACAGTGCACTACCTGGGACCTCACATGAGGAACGCTGGAAGTGTTGCAGAGTCCAGTAAGAGAAGCAAAGGGCAATCTGGCAACAACAGAAAAAGGCTTGGTATTGACAATGATAATGCAGAGTTCTTTTATCCCAAACTGGGTGAACTTGAACTTCTTGAAACAGAATCAGTAAGTACTATTGATTAGCGTGAAATATCTAAACTAGATATAGTTTATACTGTCCTTCAGTAGCATGTT
Source organism: Palythoa grandiflora (assembly GCA_026546935.2). Lineage (NCBI taxonomy): Eukaryota > Metazoa > Cnidaria > Anthozoa > Zoantharia > Sphenopidae > Palythoa > Palythoa grandiflora. The sequence continues at coordinate 2,219 of JAOCPT020613108.1, read as the reverse complement.
ACGAAATACTAAGAGTTAAAATTTTCAATTGAGGCCTAAAGCTACTGTTAAGAGTTGTTAAAAGATATTTTTAAAATGGTTAAAAGTTCTTAAAACAAATTGCAATATTCCGAGCTTTTGCTGGTCTACGGCATCATCATCAGCTGATGATGCCGTAGACTGGCGAAAGCTCGGAACATTGCAATTTGTTTTAAGAACTTTTAACCATTTTAAAAATATCTTTTAACAACTCTTAACAGTAGTGTTAGGCCTCAATTGAAAATTTTAACTCTTAGTAATAAATTTCACTTACACAAAGCTGGGCTGCCACGGTCCTTGAAAATCCTGGAAAGTCATGGAATTGGGGAAAAAAAGTTCCAGGCCCTGGAAAGTCCTTGAATTTGGGTCATGGTCCTTGAAAATCCTGGAATGGGCAAGAAATTTCTTTCTTAACTTCCAAAAGTAATAAAAATAAGCTGTTTGTTAAAAAATTATTCTAAAACAGAAACCACAACTCAGGGAGGCTTAATTTTTATCCAGAAACAATCTTCTGAAGCTTTTCAATGTGGTATGTGAACTGTTAAACTAATTTTTGAAAAAAAAATATGTAAAGTATTTAAGTTTATTTGATAGAGAAGGTCCTGGATTTGCTTGAAAAGGTCATGGAAAGTCCTGGAAAAGTCCTTGAATTTTACATTCAGTAAATAGTGGCAACCCTGACAAAGTGCCTTCCTTAAAAAGTATTGTCAGGCAGATCTCTCTACCAGGAATCTATATCTACTCATCATAAAATGAGCTTCATGAAACATTTTGCACCCTATAATTATCAATTACCTCAGGTCAAACAAAAAAGATATTTTCCTAACCATTGACATTTTTATCACTATCATCATTCTCATCATCATAATCTCTAACCACAAAGTTTGTTACTACTCTATTTTGTTATCTTGGCCCACATTGACTGTCATATCATCACCATCATGGTCATCATTATTATTATTAGTATCATCATAATCATCATTATCATAAATTTTGATGGTCATTATCATTATATCTGCAGGCTCTGGTGAACTTTGTCAAGAGCAAATGGAAGACATTCAATACCAAGATTTTGCCTCATCTTACTTGCTATGATTTTGTAAAACAGTCAGTTGAGGCCCAAGCAAACTACACTTTATTCCAACGTCGCAATGCACGTGAAATACTGTGGGGATACACTGATTTACTTTTGAAATTTCTTTTCGATTTGTCACCATCAGGTGTTTGCCCAACACCTGAAGGTCTTAACCCATGGGTGCAACTGCAGGTGCGTTACAGGACGGTTTGTAATAATAATGAAAGTGATAATAATACTGTATTTTCCGGACATTAACCTGCGGGTTATCTGTTAATTTTACCTTTTATCAGAGAAGGTGCGACTAATCTAGCTACCGTTGCGGGTTATCTGTGAGATTCAGAAGTTGATCTGTGTCTGTGAACAACTTGTCTTGTAGCATTTTCAACACAAATGTTCCGCTGGATTGTACGGTATCTAAACGTTGTTTAATCCAGTCAGCATCCCAGTTTTTTAAATCTGAAAACAAATGAATTATGCTGCCAACGTCCATTGACTTGGTCGATTTTGTTGTCGTGCACATTGTCACGCATGTGCACCCACGCATAACCAAGCACTTGTCTAAGGACACGTGCCGTCTTCTCGCCTTTGTGGTTACGTGCTACGATCAATTGAGGAATGTGACAGTGTTGTTCCCAACCTTTTCTTGTTTATGGTAGATTTTTACGTTTCAATCGACAGTTCAATTATTAGGAAAGCAAAACCAAGGAATGAAATACCAAAACAGAAACGATAAAAAATATGACTTTGCCTACAACCTAGCGATCTTTTGCTTGAAAGTTTTACACTTATGACGTTATGACACAACTGCTCGCTGTACCGGGTGGCTCAAAAAAATGTATTCCTCTTTTATTTTGTATAGTTTAAAACGTAAAAGATAACTTCTATTTTAACAAGCGTTATTGTATGCAGTTCTCTAACTTACATTTTGGTATATACTATGTGCATTTTAATACAGCATTGTCGGAGATAAAAGGTTTAAAGTTGAACTAACGTTTCAGGAAATGTCAAAAATTAGCCAAAAAGGCCTATTAAATTAGTTGTGACAGCCGCTACCACTATAGCGTAAGTATTCGTCGAAGATTGAAGTTTAAAAATGTTAAAAGAACACATATTTTTATTATAC
>JAOCPT020613015.1:0-10072 GCA_026546935.2 Palythoa grandiflora | reverse complement strand
CCCCCCCCCCCCCCCACCCCCCCCCCCGCCCGGCGGCCGCGGGCCCACGGCGGGGCCAGAAATAGAAAAATTATTAAGTGTTTGAGGTCGTTTTTTGGAGCCAAGAATAAAAGTTTATTTTACTATTTTTTCCAGAAATATGAATAAGAACCTTAAATTCCCACGGAAATTTGTACTTCTTGTCAACATAGTTTTCAAAAAACCCTTTTCCTTGGCACAACTCGTGCCTTCCACATTCGTACCTTTTAATTTCCAAATTAAAACGAATCATCAATAGAAAACTATGTTTACTATGAAGTACTTAACCTATTAAAGCAATATATAAGAAATGAAATGTTTAAAAGTTTTAAAGGACTGTAGTTTCTGGTAATGAATCGCAAGACATATCATATAAGGGGAAATAGAAAATAAATGGAAAACGAATGCAAAACAAACTTTTAAGAGGACAGCAACAAAATAGAACTGAAATCTTACTGGCACGCTCCGTCACAACGCAGTGCGTAATCTTTTTCTAACAACCTTATTTCGGGATCGTCCGAGGAGCTTTGATGACCTGAAAAGAGAAAACGGAACAATGAAAAAGCTAGAAAATTCATTAACAGTGCAGTCACTTCATCTAGCAAATACTCCTGGTGCAACCTTCAGATATCAATCTAATTATTTTCCTCTTCAACTGTGACTGCTATTATGCTAAATTATAATCAGGGATTATTAACCGAGTACGAGGTCTGTATGGAAAAATATCAGACCGAGGTCTTAACACTACGGACCAACCGCGGTGAGGTTCGTTCAAACAAGACTCAGGTCTGATATTTTTACATACAGACTGAGCAAGCGAGGTTAATGATTTATTCATTATATTATATAACTTTTTTTACTTCCGGTAATTTATCCCATTCCTAAGTCTATGGAAATCATCGGAACTATCCGACAGTTTTCGGAAATCATCAGAAAGCTTTGGAAATGTTTAACAACTGTCTCAGGCATTTTTGGGTTTTTGAAGATTTTCTAAAAATCTCGGAAATCTTCGGAAGTGTTCGGAAATCTTCGGAAATTTCAGACATTTTCGGAAGTACCTTAACATATTTAAGTAATTTTGCAACTTTGAAAATTTTCTGAAAGTCAACATCCGGGACACCAGTCCAAATACCAGTCCAAATACCAGTCACCCGTGCGCCGACTACTCATTTTGACAGACCGCGAGTGAACCAATCAGTATGCAGGAAATTGCAAGGTCGTTCAATAATAACTTTAAGTAAATAGTTTTTAAAAAACTATTTAATGCGTCGGCAAGTAGATACAAAAACTTGAAGTAGTGCTGCCGACAAACGAATTATCATCGCCGTAGGAATTTGAAAAAGCTGACGTTTCGACGTTAGCATCTGCTCAGACGAAGAGCTAACGCTCGAAACGTCAGCTTTTTCAAATTGCTACGGCGATGATAATTCGTTTATCAACACAACTTCAAATTTTTCATTTAATAATAGGTTTTACAACCATTTTCGTTGCCATATTTTTTTTCATATTACTGATATTACTATAAATAATACTATTATTATCATCATACCCGTGGAAGTTGAGGAGTCATAGTAAACCTCTTTTCCCGCAATATCTGGAGCAAAGTTTTGGTTAGCGTTGTTGCAACACTGAGGTGACGGGGTTGTTGGACTCGACACACTGGCAATTGGTTCTGTTCCTTCAGCTAAAAAATACAAATCAGGGTTGGTTTGTTCAAAGGCTGGTTAACTTTAACCCTGGGTTAAAGTGTTACTACGATGAAATTGCCACAAATTTTCTTCCTTACACCTTTGCTAGTTTGTTCCCTAACAGAAAATCTCTCCAATTCTTGTTGTATTTTGAAGGAAGCTAAGCTAGTAAAACCCTTTTACGAGCCTATTGGCCCATTGGAGCCGGTGCTTATCTCCGGTTTCTGTAGTGTTAAACGGATGAGGGTCATTGACTCCCCCTGGGCAGGACACTAATCCATCGCAGGTTAGCCCTCATCAGAAGCTGGTACTCATTTTCCTGACCTCGGGAGGATGGAAAGCTGAGTCAACTTTGGTGAAAGAGAAGGTCACACAAATGTTCAACACTCGGCGGAGCCAGGGTTTGAACCTGGGACCATGTGGTTTATAAGGCAGAGATCTTACCATTGCGCCAACCACGCCGCCGTTTGTAAGAGGAGGGGAAAATGTGGTGTTAGTGTAGACAAAATATAAAATAAAAGAGTAAAGTTTGAAGTTGATTGCTTACGATTTGTTGATGAATGATCGACACTGCGTGACCCATTAATAGCGCTTTGTCCACGTTCGATGATCTGTGACTCAGTTGGTACCAAGACGTCTGTCACCGTAGCGTGAAATGCTGTTGTTGATGATCTTGGGGAGCTCAACTTTGGCAGGTTGGTTGAAATCGAACTCTAGTACGAATATTATATAAGTTAAGAACGTAAATGATGGAGTAAGTACGCTTAACACGGAGTTCCTTTGTAGGGTTGGGGTAAGGTTTATTGTCTATTGTGTTTCTTTTGTTTTTTGATTCAATCCAAAAAGACTTTCTAAACAGCTACGTACCGCCCCAAATGATGGATCACAATAGACGATTTTCGATATATTTTGGCGCGCGGCACTGGCGCGCGCCAAATTATCGGCTCCAACGTTTGCTCCAACGTAAACATTTGCGTGCGCACCTGCAATTAATTTTCACGCGGTTTTCATCTTGAGCTCTGAACCTCGGTTTCGTGTTACCAGTACCGCCAAAATATATCGAAAATCGGCTATTATACATTCTCTGAGGCCCAAAGGGAAGAAAGGGGGGTGGGGTCGGACAATGTTTGAAAACCTAACAAACGGGGAGAGGTAGGAAAATCTAAACGAATTGTTCGCTGTACACTGTAACATTAAAGGCCAGAGTCCATGAATAGGTGAATCTTTTCTGACGTCATTGTTTACATCCTGCTTCATTAGCATACAGCTTTAGGTAAAGAAAGAATCAGAATAAAAGGGAATTGAGTTTAAAACTTGAGAAAGGTAAATAAATTGTGGTTAGCGTCCAAAATTTGGTTCTGTACAAGCAGTTTGAAAGAAGATATCAGTGTCCGAAAAAACGCAAAACAACTGGATGACAAAACCATTAATGATTCTTACATTCTTTGTACAATTTCCAATATTTAAAACCGCAACACGAGAACAGTACAGGTTTCATTTTTTCAGAAGAGGCTTATTTTGGAAAAGTCTTTTAATATTCAGTAGTTCCCAATTTGTATCTCAGTTAATGCTAATGAAGCAAGGAATGTAAACAAAGATTCACCTATAGCACTATGTGCTTTGTGCATCTTGTATTAATTTTTTAGAATAACGTTTTCAGAATTCTATCAATTCAATTTAAAATTTCACACTTTTTTCACCTGTGTGAAAAGTTTATTTAACACATGTTTCATTATAACTTCAGCACGGACAAAAGTGGTGTTTTAAGAACCACCATCTCGTGAGGGTGATAATTTATGCAAAAATGTTCCAAACGAATTTCATGTCTCACTTCATTTTTTTTTTCTATTGTTTTGCAATAAATGTTCTGCCACAGAGGAAATATGACGTTTTGGTTGCTTTTATAAATAACTAAACACAAGGCCCACGCACTTTCATAACTGACAACTCCAAAAGAATAGTTTCAAAACAGGTTGGGTCCAACACCATTAATCACAGAACTGAACTTGAAAATTGAAATATGTCAGAGCGACATGCTGGATTAAAACCTAGATTTTTCAGTACCCTATATTATAAGCCAAAATTAGAAGAATAAGCATAACAAAAACATGTTGCACCTGCAATTTAATTCTCTGTGGCCACTAATTTTTCAAAAAGACCATTTTTATCCATGCTGAAGTCGTCATGTACAGGCATTTCACACGTGTTTCACACAAATGATTTCTGATTGGGCATTCTGAACAGTACGCGCAACCTGACTGGGCAATCTGAACAGTGCGCGCAACCTGATTGGACATTCTGAACAGTACGCGCAACCTGATTGGACATTCTGAACAGTACGCACAACCTGACTGGGCAATCTGAACAGTGCGCGCGAATCTAGATCACCCTCAGCGTTCTAAAAATAAAAAGATTCAAAGGTTGACTCAGAATGGGAGATGAAATTTTGTCTAACTTTGATCAAATTTCGACAAATTTTTGATTAATTTTTCACAAATTTTTCACAAATTTGCATTAATTTTCAATCAAATTTGCACTAATTTTGATCAAATTTGCACCAATTTTGTCAAATTTTCACTTTTTTTTATCAAATTTTCACTAAATTTTGATGAAATTTTCATCTTTTTTGATCAAGATTTTCATTTTTTTGATCAAATTTTAACTGAATTTTGATCAAATTTTTGCCAATTTTGATCAAATTTCGACTTATTTTGGTCAAATTTTCATTAAATTTTGGTCAAATTTTCACCAATTTTGATTAAATTTTCACTAAATTTTGATGAAATTTTCATCTTTTTTATCAAGATTTTGATCAAATTTTTGCCAATTTTGATCAAATTTCGACTTATTTTGGTCAAATTTTGTCTAATTTTTTATCAAATTTTCACTGAATTTTGATGAAATTTTCACTAAATTTTGATGAAATTTTCATCTTTTTTGATCAAGATTTTCATTTCTTCGATCAAATTTTGACTGAATTTTGATCAAATTTTTGCCAATTTTGATCAACTTTTTACTAATTTTGATTACATTTTCACATCAACTTTTCTCTTTTTTAGATCAAATTTTCACCGATTTTGATCCTTTTTTGTCAAAATTTGTTTCATTTTCATCAAATTTCGACTTATTTTGGTTAAATTTTCATTAAATTTTGGTCAAATTTTCGCCAATTTTGATCAAATTTTCACTAATTTTTGATGAAATTTTGATCTCTTTTGATCAAATTTTGTCTAATTTTTTTATCAAATTTTCACTGAATTTTGATCAAATTATGACTTATTTTGATCAAATTTTCACTGTTTTTGACCAAATTTTAACTAATTTTGATCAAATTTGCGCTAAATTTTATCGATGCTTTTTAAAAAAAATTTTGCTAGGTTGTCCGGCAAACGAATTAAATATATTACCGCCATTACGTCATCTTCTTGCTTCAACGTTGTTAAAATGAAATTGGAGGGTTCCTCTTCCCAGGCAATGGAGCCTGAATCCCTCGGTTCACTTGCGTCATCATTTTGCATGACGTACAATGTTGCCATGGCAGCCACGCTGAAGGGATAGAAGGATACAAATGTTATATCACTCAAACAGCTCATAGTTTCAACCATTAAAAAAGAAACCGATGCTTGATTTTGAGAACCAAGCGTTGATTTCACTTTATGCGCGTAAAGGCTGGTTTCCATATAACCATAAGCACTGACGACCGAACCACTGACAGCGCTGGGTCAATAATAACTGGGACATGTCGCCGGTACACCGACAGTAGATCCCAGACTGTGCTGGGACAGTTAAGGCTGGTTTCCATATAACCATAAGCACTGACAACCGAACCGCCGACAGTGCTGGGGCAATGACTGGGACATGTCTCCGGTGGATCCCAGACTGTGCTGGGACAGTTAAGGCTGGTTTCCATATAACCATAAGCACTGACGACAGCGCTGGGTCAATAACTGGGACATGTCGCCGGTACACCGACAGTAGATCCCAGACTGTGCTGGGACAGTAAGCGCCGGTGACCGAACCGCAGACAGTGCTGGGGCAATGACTGGGACATGTATTCTGATTAATATCGTCAAATCGTTTTGCTCTTTTATGTCATATAGAATTTTAAATACTAAAGAAGACGGAATGACGGAGGGGGTTGGTCGGGTCTTGGTTGACCTTAAGCAAGCACAAAAAATAACGACAAACTAGTACGCCTTCGCCTTACCTGAGACCCATCACAGTTATAAGCAGCACTACAAGAACTTGCATAAACCTTGGGGTGCAGTAATTTTGATCAACTGCTTCTGCGTGCTCCACGGCTCGATTTCGTCGCCTCTGGAAAAATTATAGTTACTTATTAGAAAAGTTTTTTTATCTGTAATTTAATAAAATAAAGTGTATATAGTATGCACAATTTAATTGGTCAACAAGTGTGTTTACCGTATTTCCTCGAATAAACGCCGCAGCGTTTATTTAATTTTCATGATTTGGGTGCAATGTTTATTCAAGGGCGCCATTTATTCGAGGGCAGTGTTTATTTAAAATGCTCTTTATATTTTTAAACAACTAACCGTAACTTTATTTTAAAAATAAGAAAAAAAAATGATACAGTTATTTGTCTGGCTGTACCGATCAAGCATTACAGTTTTAAAACTATAGCTACAACTTGTTACGCTTGTAAACGCGTACGAAATCAGATAAATTCGATGTTGCAGATTTTTGTCCGTGCCTTTCAAACTTTAAACTTACAGTTTTAAACAACTCCGCTCTGCGCTTGTAAAAAGTGAACGTCATAAATTCGATGTTTCAGTTTGATGTCTGTTCCATGGTGTGTCGTTTATTCGAGGGCGGCGTTTAGTCGAGGATGCCGGGAACTTTGTGACTGAAAGGCAGAGATCTTACCACTGCGCCAACCACGCAGTCGTTCCTTTTGCCTTATGCAGATGTTTAAACATCCTTTAGTTAGTTCCTAGTTATGGTATCCGGCCCCTACCCTTTGGAGTTCTTGTATTCCAACGTCTTTTAAGTGTAGTATCGCTCAAGTGATCTTCTAAATCTTTTATTGAAGAGCCGTCGTCAGTAGTAGAATCATGTCCTAGTTGATAGGGTCTTATCAAAAGGGTTCTCTCTCGCACTTGTGGGATGCTACTTTAATTTTCTATTCCTACTGCCATTTCTATTCTGGGCACTACTCCCTGTCGAAATTCAGATTTCGAGTTCATGATCGTTCTCGTTCCTACAAGGCCCATATTGATTCGTATTCTAGCCCCGAGTTCTCATTTTGCCAAGGCATAAATCTTGTCTGTGTCTCAACAACAAATTCTACTTACACAGTGATGGTGATGACGTCTGCGGCTCTTCTCGCTACTATCATCCGGCTTACCGCTGGACGTACTTTTACGACTGCACCTGACTGATGACGCACGGCTGAATGACGAGATCCCGGATGTGCAACTGAACACACTGCTGCCTGTGTCACACCGCCGTTTTTGAAGTTTTTTATTCATACACTCAAGCTCTTCAATTCTTGTTTCAAGTTTATCCTGGAAGAAAAGAAAATTCACTAACGTTCAAGATATATTTCTGCAACATAAATTTTAAGACAAATAGAAGCAAAACTGAGGGGGTTAGAAGCAAGGTGGTCTAACCCACATTTTGTAGTTTTTGAGAAAAATGGGTTCAAAGTTTGGGGTTTCCAAAACAAATCATGGATTCTATGTGAGCAATTATATGTCACTTAAGACATTTTTACAAAGTTTAGAGGTAAAGACAGACATTCTGTGGTGATTAATTTAACACTTTGTCGCCTTTCATATTTCTGGGTTGGAAGCGTTTTTCTCCTCTTCCGTTCCCATCCTTCAGGATTTGCAATCCTTTTTCTTGGACGAATCGGAGCGACTGGAGCTGCGCCGCCCGCCATTTTGAATCTTACAACACGTGCAAATACCTGAGCGCGCGATAAAGCGGTCAGCTATTTCGTGGGTTAGACCGCTCTGTCAGAGAACGGTCACGCAAAAAGCATAATGGTCCAACATTCAAAGCTCCACTGTAACGCTATAGTTCGATGGCGGATTAGACCACTTTGCCACTAAACACTAGACTATGAAACCTTTCCAAAAACATATACTACTTAATAGAAATGAACTAGTATCGTCATGCCGGCATCGCAAAACACATTTACTATGTAAACACTAACTTTCCCACCTGTTATTGACGTCCTTTATTCTTTTTCTTCAGTATTTGTTTATCCCATTGTCCAACTAAGAAGCCATTGTTTGATCTAGAGACTATTGTTAAACCTGTACCTATTGTACATTTATGCAAATACCGCCTTTCATTGAACGTCGTTCCCAATAATAAATCAGTCGCCTGAAGATTGCAGCAGCGCTGCATGAAACAGTTCTGTAGCGACGGAGTGACTGGATAGATCGCATTTATTTATTTATTTATTTATTTACTTATTTATTTATGTAACGGCATCTATAGTTCAGAAATATCTTTTGGGGAACCTACAAAGCTATAGTGTCTCAAAATAAGCCCTGAATCAGTCAGGTGGCTTGAGTCATTTTACCAGTCACAGTCCTGTAATGAAGTAAGCCGTCGCGCATTGTAGACTAATGTTGCATAACTTTTCTACGCAGGAATGGGCTTTGACAAAGAAAAACACAGTAAGGCATCTTGATCTATGTCTGTCTGTACCAGACGTTGGAGCTGGTAAACACGTGAAAATTCAGGGATGTAGAGAAAACGATGCACAGCAGGTAAACATCTTCGTTTTATCCTTCTTCATCTTTTTCTGTTTATCAGTCTTTTTTTGTTCAACCTTCGCTAGTACCTGTGTATATTCGCGCTTTCCTTCTTTCTTTTGAATCTGTGTTAATACCCGAACAGTTTCACTTTATTTTATCATTTTTGTATCAAAATATGTGTTCGAGTTTTGCTGATTTCTGACCGACACATATAGAAGGTTACTGTAACTATGAACAAACATAACAAAAGCAAACACTACTTTGTTTTAGTGCCATTTTCAGAGTAGCTGTAAGAGCTAGTGTGTTGGAAAACAACATAAACTACAACATAGTTAAAGCCTGTGTCCCATACAGACGTAAATCGTCGCAAAGAGTCTCAAACAGTTTGCGGAGAGATGTTTGCGAGCCAACGCAAATTGTTTGCGTTAATGGGAATACATTTTGCCATTTGTTCCAGGCAAGATGCGACGATCGCAAACAAGCCGTAAAGATAGAAATTTGTCTATCTTTACGGCAGGCCTGCGACCATTTGCGACGTAACAACGGCAAATAGGTGATATGGGAATGTCATCGCAAATGATTTGCGTTGGCTCTCAAACATCCCTCCGCAAATTGTTTGAGACTTTTTGCGACGATTTACGTCTATATGGGAAACAGGCTTAAGAATCCCAACAGGCAGGAAACAGACGAGTTGGCTATTTTACAAAGCGTGGCAGGTTTGATTCTGGGATTTATCCGAAGACAAATCCAATCAGTGGTCAGTACGGGATTTGAACCTGGGTCAACTGAATTCAACTCCGGGTCCCTGACCACTGCGCCACGTTGACTCCCCACGAAAAAAGCACTGATGCTGATGGTGGTGTGATAATTGTGGTGATGATTGTTATGACAGTTATGACCATAGAAGATAGTCGTGACAGAGGAAGTGGGGTTGATGATGATGATTGAGATGATAATGGTTGTTGTATGGAATTGAATTACGATGATAGTTAGGGTGGCATGAACGATGATGATGGGAATAATTTTGATGGTGATGATATGATCGTGATGATAGTTTGAACGATTGTGATGATGATGGCTGTGTAGTATTGGTGGTTTGGGTGATAAAGTGGGGATGATTAAGAAGGTGATCACTGGAATGGTGATAGCACTGGTAATGGTAAAAGCGGTGCTAATGATAATTTTTGAGATTAATTTGGTGTTATTGATGACGGAAGTTGTTTTGATGATGATGGTGATGATGATAATGATGATGTTGATGTTGATAATGACATAGATGATGATGGTAATGATGATGATGGCGATGATGATGGTGATGATGGTGATGATGATGGTGATGATGATAGTGGTGATGATGATAATGATATAGATGATGATGGTAATGATGATGATGATGATGATGATGGTGATGATGATGATGATGATGATGATGATGGTAATGATGATGGTGATGATGGTGATGATGATGATGATGGTGATGATGGTGATGATGGTGATGATGATGGTGATGATGATGATGATGATGGTAATGATGATGGTGATGATGGTGATGATGATGATGATGTTGATGATGTTGATGATGTTGATGGTGATGATGATGATGATGATGATGATGATGATGATGATGATGGTGAT
>JAOCPT020612924.1:0-10073 GCA_026546935.2 Palythoa grandiflora | reverse complement strand
ACACAAAAAAATTGTGTTATTTTTAACGTTTTGACACTCAAAACTACTGTTTACTAAACTAATTAGATTATGGCGGATATGGTCACGTGATGGGCTGTTATGTGTCATCATACATAAAGGCTATACCCAGTCTCCATTATTTATTTATGGTAAAAATCGAGTTTTAAAACACCCACCCCTTTTACTTCAAGCACCTTATTTTCTTATATTTCTGACTGTTGAGCCCCCTTAATTCGCCACATTTTGTTTCATTTTGTTTTTTCTTCAATAAAAACCGCACACAGATATAAGAACAAATTAAGAACAAATTGAGACTGCAGTCGCCAAATAAAATTAAGAAAAATGAGGCTCGGCAAAATTTACTGGTTCTTATAAAAAAGCGTGTATCTAATTTTTTCACCCGAAATGATCCTGAGGAAATTACACAAAGCCTCTTCAGGTTTTATTTTATACTGACTGACGGGTGGCTAACTGAGAAAGTGTTATGAACAGAAACCGTTTGTATCTCATAGGCTTTGAATTTTGTATTCAACGTGTTGGCTCCAAAGGCAAAGAATGTATCCTTAGAATATAATGATGGTGTTGGAACGCACACGGTTAATCTCAAGAAAGTACAACAAGATCACTGGAAATCCGATGATTTATATTTTGTGGCGGAGGAAGCAGAGACACTGAAATATCATTACGCAGTGACTTTTTCCCAGCACCGAAAGAAGCATTCCACCACACATGAGAAACGTGAACGATCTTTATCTCTTTCTCTAAACCAATATGACGTGTTTCTTAATCCTACTGATGAAGACTATTTCGAGCATGAATTTAAAGACAAGCTTTACTATCTTAACGAGTTGTATTTATCAGTTGAAAATGAATCTATCGAAGGATTCCTGTTGGACTGTAAACATATGGGATTTGACCGTCATCTTGCCCCTCATAAACGCAAGGAATTTCTTAAGTGGCTTGAAGAATGCACAAAAACGCGACCGAGCGCTTACCAAGCACTGTTCCTAACTCTTCTGCTTGGAATTGTCTACAGTGAACGTCGTATCAGCAGCGATGAACTTCTGTCTAGTAGTACTGCAGACGTAATTTTGGGGTCGATGCAAGAGTGTAGGCCCTCAGATCTGCCATCTAACAGTGCTGAGAATCTTGAAGCAGCAGTTCGTGTTCTTGTCCCATCAAGTTCGTCGCCTGGCTATCTTTACCTTTTTGCAAGCTTCTACTGCCTGCTATCACCAACTCGCCTCTTAGAAATAGCAACAGAGAGATTCATTGACTCGAGTGACAAAGCAAATGAAGACTCTGATCTGATTGACAGATTTCTAAAAAAAATTGCAGAAATATCACCAAACCCACAAAGTTATGAAATGATGAAGTTTGTTATTTCTCGCATTCAAAATTTTTCCACTCTTCTTTCTTTTTATGAACGATCACATAAAATGTTTCAATCAACCAAGAAAATAGATAGACTTTTCTCTGCCGCATTTATCAAGCAGATTGAAGGCGCCATATCTACAGTGAGAGACCATCAACCTGTACTTCAACACTGGAACTCCCTGGGTCATGAACTCCGACATACTTTATCCGTTGAGTTTACCGGAGCAATGATTAGGAAACTTGACGAAAATTCCGCCTGGTGGACAAAAGTGCGATGTCTGAATCTATGTAAAATCTTGCAAAAAGAGGAAATCTGGTCTGGCAAAGATATGCTGAAGATAGTAGAGCGACTTCTTGCATCTGATAATGAGAATCTTTACGACCTCTTCTTCCAGCTGTTGCAGTCGACAGACCTAACAAAGTGGTGGGAAAGTATAGGCAAAGACAAACGCGAGAAGCTTTGCATCTCCCAGTTGCAGTCAAGGAGGATATCTAAAGCTAATGTCACTGAACTGTTGAAAGACTTGGACAAATTGTGCAACACATGCCAAGTACGTCAAGATGATAGTCTGAAAGAAGTCTTGGGAGAATACATACAAGAGCGCATGTGTAAGATTGACCTGAGCTGTGCCCTTGATGCCTTCCGTGACGTCGAAGGGATGTCAGACATAGCGAAGAAATATTACGTACTGTCTGTTATCAAACTACTTCGCAGTAAAAAAGGAGATCCAAAGCGCAAGATCAAAGACATTCTCCATACTTTTGAAAGAGACACACAATCATCGACAATGGAACTCTGTGTACCAATGTAAGTATAAAACCGTGACTATAGTTTTAGTAAAAATATTTCATGATGCTTAAACATTAAACAGCAAATAATTTTGGGAGAATATTTCTATATGTATTTTACTTACAAGACAATCGTAAACTTAGTTGTTGTTAACTTATTCGGAATTTACTTTTCACTTGGCTTCGAATTAAGAAACTAACTTTGTCGGTAAAGGCTAAAACTTCTTCGAACCCTTTTAAGCCTCTTTTTTGAAACAAATATCGATGACACACGTATACATTACCATCTCAGACTTTTAAGAGGCTGTCCGCCTAAAGACCGACCAACGAGTTCTCGCGTCAAAAATAGATTTCCCTGACTTTTTGCCAATAAATTAGTAATTCATTGTAAACTGCTGAAATCCAATTCTTTTTTTTCAAAACTCCATATTACGAAAAATATAAACAATTAACTGACTGAAAGTGAACGGCATTGAAACCACCGTTAGCGGCCATGTTTATAACTCGAACTTCAGGTCATTTCTAAACAACACGAAAAACATTACACGGCCAAACACAATGGTAATTTTTGAAAACCCGGCAAAATAAACCTTCCTCTTTCATGTCATATGTTTCATTTTGCAAATTATTCGAATTGTCAGTTCATTTGGCACCGACATCAGTAGGCCTTTTTTTGTGGCTACTGCGTCGACAGAAGGTAGCCACTATGTCATTGTGCAGGACCTATTGTAAGAGCATCTCGATAGGAAAAGTGTGAAGCTGAATACTCTGTATGGAAAACTAGACCAGTTGTATGAATATCTTGATACGCAGTGTGGTATTTTTAACTGATTTATTCTGTTAACGTTGGCACGCTATTATTCCTAGACTCGGTGAAGACATCGTTTTGTCAGCCTTGGAAATGACTATGCCCAACATCACTGAAGATGCAACGAACGACAAGCAAGAAGATGTTGTAAAGTGTGTGTTTGAACACCGTGATCTGTGGTTGGCTTTTCTTGGTGCTAAAGGCCACGTAAGAAAGCTGCACCAGCATCCACAGCTGATCCGCATTCGCAAAATCCTTCATTGGTTCGCTGAAGCTATCTCAACACGCTGTGTTCGGATGGGTTTCATTGATGATCTAGTTAAGCTAATTGAACCGTCCTCAAGTGGAAAAGTCAACGAGCAAACAATGGCCACCGCTTTTGCTTCACTATTATGTATAGCAAGCTATTCTGATGATGAAAAGTTTGTTACCTGGAAAAATAAAACGCTCGAAGCTTATAAAGCCAAGAAATTTGAAGAAGTTGATTTTCTTGTTGATTATTGCCAGAGTATAGCATCAGAACTTGGTCTTCCCATAAGCAATCAGCAGCATTGGCTCAACACAATTAGTGAACTGAGAAAATCAATTCCATCTATGTCTTTGGAGGAAATGGAAAGAGATCATAACTTAATGACCGTAGAAAAGGTTTTTGAATCAGCAGAAGGCTTCTTTCAACTTAAGAACTCTCATGGTTTTCGAATTGTTGCAAAACGTTGTTTAAGACTCAAAACGCAAGATGAAGAAAATATTTTGTCTGTAGAAGATGTAGCAAATATCCTTAACACAAAGGGAATACAAGAATATCAGAAAGTTTGCGATCCCCTATTTAACAGGACTGTTGTAATACCGGTCTCGCAGGCCAGTTTATACTGGAAAGAGTTTAGTGACAGGGAAAGTCTTCGTCAAGAATTTCTTTTTACAGAGAAGTATTTCAAACGTGGGCAGGTCAACCACAAAACAAAGGCAATGTTGTTTGACTACCAGAAGCTTCCAAAATTGCAGCAAAAAGTTGAGAGCACAATAAGATTAGTCCATGCGTTTGGCCTTGATGAAAACAGTGAATCACAGTTTCTACAAACTCTTCTTTGTTTTCAGCAAATCACTAATTGTCAGTCATCAACTTTAGAAGAATTATCGGAAAGCATGAAATCGGTTGCAGACGTTGACAACCTATTTGAAGATGAAAGTTTTAAAGATATCGCTTGCGAATTAGCTAGTTCAAGAGATTTGATTGTCTTTGTTAAGGAACTGGCAAACGAAGACATTCGCGTTCTTATCGATGCCGTAGAAGAACACTCAGATCAATCAGTTTCTGAGTCAATTGTTTCAGACCTCATTGAACTGCACAGGTTTCTACGTGGTACTTTGAAAAACAAGTCTTTGACCCCTAAAGCACTTCTTGAAAGTCTTAAGAAAAGCTTTGAAGCCTTAAGTAAAAATTCTGGTATGGCAGCCAGGATAAAGTCTTGTAGTTACAACGTCCACAGCCTTCGAGGCCTTTATTTGAATGTGGTAAATCGAGGAGAGGTGACCAAAGAGATAATTGCAAATGCAGTAGAAAGAGGGCAATACTTAGTCGCTGTCAAGAAAGATCAGACTCCAAGGGTTGACATGACTTATGAATGCCAGAATGGTAACGAAGCGGTCTACGGTTTGGAAGATCTCTTTGATTTAAGAAGTCGCGCTTTTCTGATTCTTAATGCTGATAATAAACCTGCAAGCAATCCTGATACAAAGCCAGTCGAATTTGGTACATTCGTGGAGCAAATTGATGCAGTCACCGAAATCCGTCGTACTCTGTCTAAGCTGCTGTCTTCTGGCAATCCCAAATTCAGACATTTTATGGAACTTTTGCAATCAATCGAAGAGACAAAGGAGCTGGAGAGATACTTGCTAGAAGAATTAACGAAGTGGGAAGAAATTTTAAAGTCGGCGCGTAACAACTATTTTTATTTAAATTTTTTTTACTCAGATCAGCTTTGGAAAATTCACGATTATTTTGCTTCCGGGAATCAGGAAAACAGTAAAGAAGCCATGAGAAGAGAAGTCCACTCGCTGCTTCGTTACGTTGATCCCACGTTTAAAATTGAAGACATGGACCATGTTTCCGGCAGTTTTGAGAAATCAAGTAGTTACGAAGATTTGGAAACCAACCTTTGCAACCTTGGCTCTTTCTTGAAGGAAATATTTGAGTCAAGGAGAGCTTCCATTAGTGTAGAAGAGACAAAAACCACCGTTGCATCGGCAAAGCAAATCGAAGAAACAGTTAAGCCTGGTCAACTTTACGTATCTGTCTTGGAGCCGAACAGTACTTCCGCTGTCAATGTTGCGATGTCGCTTTTCCGAAATGTCGCTGGTCGTCTACCAAAACCAAATCAAATTTTATTCTGCCATCAGGAAACAGAGTGGGATGAAGTATTTCTTTTCCTACAACGATGCTTCAAGGCGCCTTGCTTTGGAATTCAAAGTGAACTACACTGCATTGCTAACGTTGAAAATCTTAGCAATGAGATTCAATTTGATCTAGTGGAAGAAATCAAAGAGTTAAAGGAGCGGTCTTTGCTAAACAACAATTCTTCCTTTTTACTGAGCCTTATTTGTTGTGGCGGTGATCATCACCATATCGTGGACCAGTTTTTTGAGTTTAAACACCACGTATCAGGGATGACGGATGTCGAACTTAAAAAGTACTTTGCTGCTTCATTTCCCACCGTTTCGATGATAACATCAGATTTGCCTGGCTCAGGGAAAACTGAAAGCGTCCGCGAAACTGCAGCAGAAAACAAATGTGGGGTGGTTACAATTCCGATCAGCGGTCCAGTATCACGCGAGGCACTTCTACAGCAGTTGTGTGCACTCAAGCTACGGACATTTGAAATTCTTCACTTGGATATCGGCGAGGTGGGCGATGCTCACTTCCTGGATGTGTTCCTCTTTCAACTGATTATCGTTGGCATGGTGTCGTCTGGTACCATTTTGTACCATCTGCCCACCAGAAACATTTCTATTGAGATTGCCAATACTTTGAATCATTGGTTGCGGGACTCTTTTTCAGTCTGTAAATGCTTCAACAGAGTTCACCTGGATCAGGGTATTTACAAGAAACTCAAGGTCTCTCATGAAATAACAAGTTCTGTGCAGGTTGTTTGTCATTATCTGGATGCGTACGATAAAGGTTTACTTGAGCATAAAGATTTGTCGTTTTCTGGTTCAGCTCAACTTAAGCCACTGACCGAGTCTCAGTGTCGACAGTTGCTTTCTAAGCACTTCTCTTCAACTGGAGATATGACCTTTACAGTCCTTGAGATATTTCTTAACGTCCTGGCAGATCAGCTGCGGAAATTCTCCACAAGCCAGTACTTTAGAACAAGCAATTTGAAGGTGATGCTGAAAGGATACCATGATGTGCGTACTCAGTTGTTTCGATCTCTTCTAGAAGTTTCACTAGAGTTTGCATCTCGTTCTGTTCTCGTTTGCCGGTCGGAGGAGTCTGAAGCCAAAAAGCAAGCTTCTGAGATTCTTGAAAGAATGCGATTACAAGTTGGTAACACAGCTGAGCAAATGGTCGATCGAGTAAAGGGGATGATTCAATGGGCAAATGGCAACCACCTCATGGTAGTATTTAACAGTCTGGATAGTCATACTATCTCTGCCTTGTACCGAAATGTCAAAGAAGTCCCAGCTCGAGTACAAGAACTTTTTAAGAGTCAAGCTTTAGCTAAGAAACTCGACGATTTGGCAATTTTGACTCAAAAGCAGTTGCAAGAGAAATTGAATCGCATTGTTCGCTCATCTCCTCCGCCCAAGAACTTTAACCTCGACACGTTATCTTACGCGTTGACGCCTGATAATGTACTGAAGATGGCCTTAATAATTCAGCGAGTTCGGGCGAATATCCCGGTTATTGTAATGGGTGAAACAGGTTGCGGAAAGACGAGTCTGATTCGCTACTTGGCCAAGACTTGTGAAGTCCCTTTCTACGTGTTCAACTTTCATGCAGGAATTAAAGAGGAAGACATTATTGCCTTCATCAGCAAGCACATAGACGAATCACAAAAAGATAGCCGTGCAAGATGGGTGTTTCTTGATGAAATCAATACTTGTGATCACCTTGGACTGATCAATGATTTGATTTGTCATCGAACTCTTCGTGGAAAACAACTCCCACCAAACTTGGTACTTATGGCAGCCTGTAACCCTTACCGAATTCGCCCGTCAGAACAGATTGAAACGGCTGGACTGAGTGGTAAGTCTACACTGGATGAGTATTCGAAACTTGTCTACAGGGTACATCCTCTTCCCGAAACGATGATTGACTATGTGTGGGATTACGGTTCTCTGCATTCCAGTGATGAACACGCATACATTGCAAGAATGGTTGAAACGCTTTTCAGCAACGACCATCAGAAGCTTCTTGCTAGTCTTCTATCTGCATCACAGGCGTTCATTAGACAAACAGAAAAGAGTCCCTACTGCGTGAGCTTAAGAGATGTGAATCGATGTAAAATTCTCATCGAGTGGTTTTATGAGAGTCTCGAGAAACGTCCACCCCTTGATTCCAGCAAAATTGAAGACCACTTGAAAAAATATCAGTTAGTTACTGAAACGTTTAACAACAAATATCGTTCAATCATTCTAGCCTTGGCTCATTGTTATCAGTCGCGGCTTCCCACCACAAGAACAAGGAAAAAGTATCGTGAAAAGATGGCAGCAATTTTTGAGGAGAATAGAGAAAACACGATGACTTCACTGAAAGCAAGTGATTTTGAAGCTATTGTTCGAATGGAACAAGAAGAATACCTTGCTCGAATGGAGCTCCCAATGGGAACGGCGAAGAATGCAGCACTTCGCGAGAACGTCTTTGTAATGTTGGTGTGCATTCTTAACCACATCCCAGTCTTCGTGGTTGGTAAGCCTGGATGCAGCAAATCACTCTCAATGCAGGTAATAAGAAGTAATCTCCGCGGTCGAGACTCAACTGATGACTTTTTTAGAAACCTCCCACAGCTCTATGTTGTTTCCCACCAAGGTTCTGAGTCTTCCACTTCCCAAGGAATCATCAAAGTATTTGATAAAGCAAGGAAGTACAAAGAAAAAAACGAAGAAGGAGCTGTTCTTCCTGTTGTGCTCCTCGATGAAATTGGACTTGCAGAAATTTCGAAGTACAACCCGCTGAAAGTACTGCATAGTTTGCTTGAACCAGAGGAAGGTCATTTTCCAGACATCGCTGTAGTCGGAATCTCCAACTGGTCCTTAGATGCAGCAAAGATGAATCGCGCAATTCACCTTTCTCGACCTGAACCAGACATTGAAGATTTAAGGGAAACCGGTCTATCAATTCGTCATGCGAATGCTTACAACCAGAGGGAAGCAAGTCTTACCACTTTTGAACATCATTTGACGCCATTTTCTTTCCCGAGTGACGGGCAGCTTGAATGTCTGGCGAAAGCATACTACGATTACCAAGCTACCCAGAAGTATGCCAACTTTCATGGCCTTCGTGACTACTACTCGCTTGTCAAAAGCCTTAGCACTCAAAAATTTGGTGAACTTGACGAGTTTATGTCTCAAGAAACAAACTCAAAACTCATTCAGACCTCAGTCCAAAGAAATTTTGGTGGTATTCGCCACGAGGAGAACAACATACAAAGAGTATTCATGGAAAATATGCCAAACTGTATTGCGATGCAAGAATCGGTTGCTACACCTAACTTGATTGCAGAAAACTTGAGGGATCGCCTTGCCCGTCATTTGATGCTGATAACAATCGCTGACTCAGCAATCGGCCTTCTCGATCAAACACTGCGCAAGCTGGATAAGGAAACAATAACAATATTTGGAAGTGCGTTTGAAGAAGATCTGTCCGATGAATACAACTATCGGATACTAAGCCGCATCATTCTTTGCATGGAACGAGACTGCGTCTTAATTTTACGAGATCTGGAGAGCATATATGGCAGCCTATACGATATGTTAAACCAGAATTACACGGTGGTTGGAGGAAAGAAGAACTGCAGAGTTGCACTCGGAGCATACAGTAATCCAATGTGCCACGTTCATGACGATTTTAGATGCATTGTCCTTGTTGATCAGC
Organism: Palythoa grandiflora; assembly: GCA_026546935.2. Taxonomy (NCBI): domain Eukaryota; kingdom Metazoa; phylum Cnidaria; class Anthozoa; order Zoantharia; family Sphenopidae; genus Palythoa; species Palythoa grandiflora. The sequence continues at coordinate 1,005 of JAOCPT020612924.1, read as the reverse complement.
AGAAGGTTGATTACGCAGACCCACCATTTCTCAACCGGTTTGAAAAGCAGTTGCTTCGATTTAGCGACGTCATCACATCGGACGAAAGAGCTGTAATTTCTTCCCTACAAGCCTGGATTGAAGATTTTTCTACGATTTCTCATCAAAATACACAATTCTGTATTTCGGATTCATTTGCAGGATTCCACGAGGACACATTGCCGTCACTGGTTCTGCATCATCGATCAAAGCAAAGCGCTTCCAAAGAAGAACTTTTAGAAACTTGCAAAGATGATCTGCTGTGGGTAGCAACCCCTGACGGAATTCTGCGATCAGTGAAGGCCAAACTGGCGGATGATACACCATTAGAGGTCATTCGTTTATGTGAGGAGTATTTTAGAAAACCAATCCATGACGGAATCGCCAATTACGTTATGTCCGAGTTAAAAGAGATCATGAATGCCAATGATCTTAAACTTTTTATCATGACACACAGTAACATTCATTCAGATGTCAGCAAACTTCTTGAAGGAGTAGTTAAATGCCAGGCAGAGAAACTTAGTTCGTTCAAGTCAGAAAAACACTTAACGGCTCGATTGAAAACCTTCTGGATGGATTCCGAGGTAGAAATGCTTGTTCTTCAGTGTTCTCCAAACCTTGATGCACAACACATGCTGCTTATGAAGTCCATTATTGAACAACAGCGAAGAGACTTTTTGTCTTCTGTTAGAGAGCAAGATAGAAAGGGGAAAAAACATGTTTGTATTCTGATCCACATGCAGCGCGACAACCACGAAGACCGACAGCCGTGGCAGTTTAATTTTCTGAGCGGATGGAAGCAAACCATGATTGATGTTCTAGAGAAACCGCTGCTTTCTTTAACTGAGATTCTTGGATCCAGCATCACCGATTTACTTGATTCCAATGAATTTGCATTTAGGAAGATTGCTATTGATCAAATCTTGTGGTGCTTCACTTGCATTAAGTATACAAGCAGTCAACGTTCATTGGATGGCGTTCTGAGCT
>JAOCPT020612833.1:0-10073 GCA_026546935.2 Palythoa grandiflora | reverse complement strand
TATTGTTTTGACTTCATTGTTTTCTTTGTTCTACGTCACTCGTGAACTTCACAAGTTTTTACACCGAGGATGCGCCACTTGTGTGCTACTCTGCTTCCTCCCCCCTTTTCTCCCAAAAAAGACAGAAGATTAAAGTATTTTGGTAACAAGCTTGAAACAATATGTTTTTCCTTCAACCAATCATTATTTTCCTTAACTCTGTCCCAGGCTAGTTTTTTCTGCCCAGACAGGTCACATAATGTCTGTAAAGTACACACGACACATTTCAAACTAACTGGTCATCTTTAGAGAGAGAAACTTTGATGTGTCTTTAGAGGAAACATCAGAACAAATTGCTGATAACATTTATATTTTCCTTGAAAGGAAAGCATTTGCTCTTACAATATTTCGTCTGAAGCCACATCAGAGAGTCTCTCCCATAAGATGAACAGGATGTCTGTAAACATAGCAATGGAATGCACTGCGCAAGTCAAGTGTCATATGTTTGATCACATGATCATAATAAACCTCTGCTATTAAACGAAATCTAAACAAAATCTGTGGTTGTGTTATAGTTAGCAATTATTCACTGAAATAGGGTGAAATACTTGCTGAGCTGCAAGAAAAAAATTCACTAATTTTACTGAAAATGAGCTGATTAAATTGCTTTAATAATATGTATTGCAAAAAAATAAAATTTGCAAGACAAACATTGTTCATATATTTCAGCTGATTTTCAAGTTTTCTTTTCTTCTAAAGAAACCAATATCAATGCCAAAGCAGGGATCGAAATAGCAGCTGGCTGCCGGTGACAGCTGGCTGATTTTGGACCTTGCCAGTAATTTGTATTTTCACAATAAAATTCATGATGAGGTTACTGGCAACTTTTTTTTGTCGAATCAATCATTGTAATTAACAAGAATAAAATTATTTCACTTTTGAATGAAACTTTGTTTTCATTTTATAACATTTGCAAGTTGATACAAAAAATGCATTTGCTATTTTGGCAGCCTCTTGACTTCATGCCTCTTTGTCATCTATTATTGTTGAAGACAACGTAAACATCTTATTCTTATCAGTTGATTGAAAAACATTATACAAACAATATTATACTTGTAAATGCCTACCTGATAAACCTGTATAACAAAGGACCTATGACAACTAATTTTCACAGGCAGCTATTGTTTTATATCAATATCAGCGTTTTAACTGAAAAATGTCATCTATTGAAGTTCTAAGGCCGTGTAAGTTGAGGCGAAATTTTGACATTACATCCTAGTTGGCCATTGCAATTTGACTTTTTACTGAGCACAAACACCGAACACAAATACATTACCTTTATCTAATTTGGACAATACGCTGAAATCGTTTTGCGACTTTCTAAATTTCCGCAATGATCCGTATCAAATGGGCAGCAAAAAAATAAAAACTTAAGAAAAATGTCTAAATATTTTAGCGCGGGTTTCATTACAATACTAAAGAAAAACCATGCAACTGAACTGGTCATTTTACATTTCTGTAAAACTTAATGACCACGAACAATATAAAATCACAGTTAACTTTAAGTGAAATAAAATCTTCCTATTTTAAATATGAAAATCATAACTCACCAATCCATCGACTAGAACGACGTCTATTTGAGTACTATGACTGTTCGAGCCAGCTTTTCTGTCCGCCATCTTTAAAACTATTTCACACGTGCTCGTGAAGTTTCGGCGTCGACTTTTGTCTTCGGTCTCTCCGAAGATGCATCGAGCACTAAATTCAGCGATGACGTCATTCTGGGAGACGCCTTAGCGGCCTCCCGTTTAGAAAACATTTGTATGCTGATGATCTTCGATCATTTTGATGCTGGAGTTTGGTAGCCTTCAGGAAGGAAAAACTTGATTATATTTTGTTATCCTGAGTATTGTGTTGGCCCTGTGATATAGTGCAACTGATCGAAACAGATTAACCAAAATAATGATTTAATTAATTTATCAAGACCACACAAGTTTGGCATACTCGAACTGATGAAGTTCTGGGTTTAGTTTGGAAAAGCGACTGGCAGTTTGATTCGAGAGGATTTTTCCCGTGAACAGACGTCAGTGCGATGGGCTGTAAACAGAGCAAGGAAGCAGCAAAGAGGAAAAAAGACGCGGTATCGCAGGATGGAGGGTTTGATGGAATCGTGAACCCGTCGAATCATGACCCAAGGCCCATACAAGTGTTGGCATCAGATGAAACCCCCCATCAACTTTCACAATCGGAGAAGCCAGTGTTTATAGCGCTTTACGACTACGAAGCCAGAACAAACGAGGATCTTAGCTTTTACAAGGGAGATAAACTTGAGATAGTTAATAACAGCGATGGAGATTGGTGGCAAGCCAGACATATGAGTAACAATAATGTCGGGTACATCCCCAGCAACTATGTAGCCCCAGTCACTTCTCTCAAAAAAGAAGAGTAAGTATAATATATAGATAATCAATAAATTCCTTAATTTTGTTTTGTATTGTGCCGCATTTCCTCACTGAGAGACGCCATCTGTTGCCCTTACATAGGTTATACAGCGCAGTCACTTCAAAAAAATTCATCAGAACAGAAAGCGTTTGAACTAACATCATCAACATTCATTTCTGATATTTTGTGGAGCTATTAGGCCTTTTGGCACTGAACACAACAAAGAGCAGTAATTATGGAATTTGGCTTTTCCATGTATGGAAGCTCAGTTTAATAGATATCGTTAAATTGATGGTCAATTGTTGTGAAATTTTTAGCGATTACCATTAAACTATGCTTTCGTAAATCCGCTTTGAAAAAGAAAGACTTTTATTGACACAAGATTCAACCGGATGGGATATTGTGATCAGTTGTTGCGTTTGCATTGAATTCATCTTCTCGAATGGATTGAACAACTTATATTTTTAGATTGTCTCTGTTGTCTAAATTACTGTTCAGGCACGATTGTTAATGCTAATGCCGAGAACGGTTTTTTCTGTCTTATTTGAAATGAAATTACTGTGGTGTGTGTGGGGACAATGCTTCGAAGAAAAAGGAATATCAGGAAAATATAGGTTCTTGTTGTAGTTCTTGGTGTTTATAAACAAGATTCCATCGAGCTTGTGTATGATTTTTGTCGAGGTCGTTTAAAATTAGGTAAACCGTTGAACCTTCTCGTATATAACAAAGCATTCGAGATGTTTCTGCAAGATAAGTCTTTGTTTTGTGTGCTCAAACACGATTCAAAACTTCAATATGCATTGTTATTTTGGTTAGAGTTCGGACAAAACTATGACATTTCGTTTAATAGAAGTCGGATTAACTCTAAATCCTTCAATTGCTTTAAGTAGGAATTTTTTCATAACAAAAGTAATTTCTAAATGCAAAGATGATTAGATAATGACGTATACTTTGGTAAAAATTATGTAATAGCGACTAGATTTTCAGTACTTTATATCTTGTTAAAAGAAACTTCGACTTTTAAAATAGAACTTGCAGAATATGCAAAGTCATAAAAGTTATCATAGTTTATTATTAGTATTTTTTGCTGGTTTTGAGTTGAAATATATAACGTTTAGTTGTTTACTGTGGATTAATCTGAATATCATGCATGTATAAAACAAAATAAGGAATGTAATAATGACTTATAAATGTGATATGTTACCTAAACAAACCTTAAAAAATAACTTGTTTTTGAGCTTAAAATATTATTTTATAATTTCAAAGTTAAAAGTTTATTATCTTATTTAAAGACTTAGTTTGTGAAAAAATCAGTCAAATATTTTAACAACAAAATCAACAACCACAATCAGTGTGTGTAATAGTTACTAGAGTATACAATAAATTATTAGGAAGTATGAGTTGATAAAAAGAATAAAAATAATTATTTAAGATTTTATACATGGTGCCTCAAATAAATATAATGACATTTACAGAATTTGCTTGTGTATAAGTTGAGATTTTGAGATGTGAAAATCAGCCTAAAAATTGACCTCAACTCATACACAGGCAAAAATGAAATGACAAAGTTTAATAAAGTACTTACTTTTGACCTAAAAATGGGGCTTGACTTATGCACGGTATCAATGAAGCACAAGCAAATTCAGTATTAAATGTAACCAAGTGTTTTGAGTGTGGTAACTGGTTGTTTTGTCTGAATCCAAGTCATTTTGTTCACTGCCTGTTTGCCTGATTTTAGGTTGTTTTTCCCAGAGGTAAACACCACAAAAGTAGGTTTTATAGAGTATGGATTATCATTGACATGTGTGTTTAGACATTGAAAGAATTTGTGTGAAAAATTTTCTTCAAAACATGTTTGTATTTTAAAAAATATTTGTCTGAGCAGAAAAATCTCCTTGGCATCCTGTGTTTGTGTTGGTTGTTACTTCTCAGCTGAATTAAAATTTGGTTTTCCTTTTAGAGTCCCTTAACCCTTTTAGCCCAGGGCAATTTATCAACATCCAAATTCTCCTCACATAACTCATAACAAAACAATATAACTGGTAATGAGAAACAAGAAATTGATCAAGTAGAATAAACTGTAGAAGTTGAAAAGACAAATTCTCCCAAACTGCTTATACAGAAAGTATGGAGCTCACTTGGGAGAATTTACCAACACGTCATTTGTCATGTTTAGGGCTTAAAGGGTTAAATCCGTGCTCAAAGCTACTGCAAAGTTACGTTTTTAAAATTTATCTTGACTGAAAATCACTGTCAGTGGTAGTTGAGATAGAACTTCTGCTTAACATTATTTGGTTGGCCTCCATTTGATTACACTGATCGTAAAAGCTCCACTCCTTTGACATTCATACTAACCACTTTAAAATCAAAGTTTATACAATATAATAAATAATGATTCTCCTTTGAATTTTGTTGTTCCAATTTATAGTAAAACATCAGGTGAGATCTAAGTTTTGGGAAACAGGCATCAGGTAAAAATTAATGACCTCCAGAATATCTGGCAAACAGGCACTGGGTGAAAATTATGAACATTTTGAATGTCAATCAGTTGTGAAAAAACAAATTTTCTGTCATAGTATAATACTGTATTTGTGTGTAAGTTGAGGTTTTGAGATGTGAAAATTGGCCCAAAAATCTTATGTTGACTTATAGATGCACAGACAAAAAATAAAATGAAAAACTTTTCAAAAAGTATCAATTTTCAACCTAAAAATGGAGCTTGAGTTATATACAGTATCAACTTAAATTATACATGAGCAAATACAGTATTTTCTTTTTCTCTCTTTCTTTGATATATTTACTTCGTGTGTTTGATGTGATGCTTCAAACAGTATCTACCATATTTTCTCAAAAAAATGCCGCCCTCAATTAAACGCTGCCCTCAAATAAATGCTGTATCTGAGAGCCAAAATATTAATAAATGCCGCCCTTGAATAAACACCACACCCTGGAACAGACAACAAACTGAAACGTCAAATTTATGACGTTCACTTTTTACAAGTGCAGAGCGGAGTTGTTTGAAACTGTAAGTTAAAAGTTTGAAAGCCCCAGATAAAAATCCCCAACATAGAATTTATCTGATTTCTTATGCATTTACAAGTGCAACAAGTTGTAGTTTTAAAACTGTAATGCTTGATCGGTACAGCCAGACAAAGAATTGTATCATTTTTTCTTCTTTTTAGAGTAAAGTTAGTTAGTTGTTTATAAACATAAACAGCATTTTAAATAAACGCTGCCCTTGAATAAATGCCACCCTCGAATATATGCTGCACCCAAATCATGAAAAATTTTATGAACACTGTGGTGTTTATTCAAAGAAATACAGTTTTTTTTTTGTTCCAAAAAATGTATACTGCTTACAAGTTTTACACATTTGATGACATAGTCATTACATTAGCCACAAAAACAAATTATTTGCTCACAGAAAATTGATTCCATCATCATGTATTTTAGAATCAGCACAGTCGAGTGTTGCCAAATGGTTATTGATTCATTCACCCAGTAAGAACTGTTGTTAAAAATGATTTTGAACATTTTATGATTGCAGATGGTTCCATGGACCAATCAAGAGAGCTGATGCCGAGAAGCTACTTATCATGCATGGAGAAAGTGGATCTTTCTTAATTAGAGAGAGCGAAAGCAAACCTGGAGATTTTTCGTTATCACTTCGTGATGGTGATAATGTGAAACACTATCGCATTCGTACGCTTGACAGTGGAGGGTTTTTTATTGCTCGGCGAGCAACATTTGATACTCTTGGGGAAATGGTTGCATATTATCAGAAAGATGCCGATGGTTTGGTAATAAGACTCAAAGAACCTGTTCATCCATTGGACATACCAACAATTGGAGGTTTGTCGCACTCTACCAAGGATCAGTGGGAGATTCCTAGGGAATCATTAAGACTAATTAAGAAACTGGGGCAAGGTCAGTTTGGTGAAGTATGGAAAGGTTTGTGGAACAATACAACTCCAGTGGCAATTAAGACATTAAGGCCAGGCACAATGGAACCAAAGGCCTTTCTTGCCGAGGCCCAGATAATGAAGACTTTACGGCATCCAAAACTTGTTCAGTTATATGCAGTGTGTACACAAGAAGAACCTATTTATATCGTTACTGAATTAATGAAATTTGGAAGCTTACTGGAACATTTGAAAGGTGATGGTCGAAATTTGAATTTACCTCAGCTGATTGATATAGGAGCACAGATTGCTGCTGGAATGGCTTACCTCGAAAGAAATAATTTCATTCATCGTGATTTGGCTGCAAGAAATGTTTTGGTAGGGGAGAACAATATTGCTAAAATTGCAGACTTTGGTTTATCAAGGCTTATTGACGAGGGTTATTATCATGCACGTGAGGGGGCAAAGTTCCCTATTAAATGGACAGCTCCTGAGGCCGCACTGTATAATAAATTTACAATCAAGTCCGATGTTTGGGCATTTGGTATTTTACTAACAGAACTTGTTACCTTTGGGAGAGTGCCGTACCCCGGTATGGGGAATGCAGAGACTTTGACCCAGGTGGAGAAAGGATATCGCATGCCTTTACCGGGAAATTGCCCTTCGACCTTGTATCAAATTATGATGGATTGCTGGAAGGCAAACCCAGAGGAAAGACCAACATTTGAAACTCTGCAGTGGAAACTTGAGGATTTCTTTGCAATGGATACAACAGACTATTCAAAGGCAGATGCTATTAAGTAATGTCTTTTTAAATACAGAAGTTCCACTCTATCATTGAATGTTGCCTGTGAATCAGTGCTATATGTGCCTGTATGCCTTTTGGTAGACAATTAGAAGAGTCGGACCCAAATACATAGGAGAGCTCAGTGCCATAGTTTCTCCTCCAAGCAGTGGAAACTCCTTGGTGGGGTTCGTCCAAAAATATCACAGATCAGAAAATTATGCAAGAAATGAGAGAGAATCAGAAGAACTCCATGTTGTCCTCAAGTTCTTTATAAATAATATACAGTAAGAACAGATCTGTAGTTTCAGCACTTTTTTATGTACTGTTATGGATGCATTATGCAACTCTGAAACAAACCTTGTAGACAACCATCTTTTATGTCTAAGGATTGTTGATGTTGTTTATTGTCAGATTGAACAAGACAGTACTTTTTTCTATTCTAGTAACTTTTAGCAACCATCTGACATCACTTAAAATTTCCAAGTTTTTTTATTCACTAGTGCAGTTAAGCATTTAGACTCTCTGTTTCCAGCTTTAGTAAGATGTGCATAGGTTGCACTTTATACCAAATTCACATTGCACTATTTTTTAATTTAGTAACTAGAAAAATAGTTTTGTCTTTATTCAACAGGAACTTACAAAAAATTTCAAAACCTACAACTGTCACCCATACATAAGTTGAATCCCGAACCCAGGAAAAGTGTGGCTGATGTGATAAAAAGTTTTTGCGATGGATGACACAGTTGGGGTTAAAATTTCTAACAAGTATCTGCTTGCAGGCTACAAACTTGTTTCTGGGTTTTACAAATTCACATTTTGTCAGAATCATACTGTGTAGATAATGACATGCGATTTCAGTCACACAGTTGAAAGCAGTAGGCGACAGTTTTTGATTGACAGCCTTCTTTTGGTATGTGCAGGTTCTGACCTATACAGTATTCAAATCATAGACCTTTTGTAATACCAGTAAGAACTACAATTAACTATTTAAACAGCATTTAAGATTAAATTAGTTCTAAAATTATGTCAAGGTCAATGAATTAATGTTCATTGGCTTCAGGTGCTTTCGAAAGCTGAAGGTTCAAGTATTGGCATCTAAAATACAAGTAAGTTTGCTTAGGTGATGGGATAAACTTAAAATGTTGCTTGCAAACGGGTGCAACAAGTTCCAACAATGGTAGACCAACAATGTTGAGAGCTGTTGGCATTTGCTGCAGGGTGCATGCAAAGAAATGTAACAACAGTCCCAGCACGGTTGGCAATCATCTGAAGAAGTGATGCATTCTGGTACCGTAATCTGGCAACGTGTGAGTGCAGAAATGTGCACGAGCCCAAAATTGTTGTGAGTTCCATACAAATAGGTGCAACATTGTTGCGCCAGGATTTGCTGGTCACAGAAAAATAGAAATATTGGGACTTGTTGTGCTTGTGTTTGACTGGACTCAAACTATACACAACATTGTGCCAACAAATGCCAACATTGTTGTGGTTCCATGCATATGGTGCAACATGTTGGGGCCAACATTGTTGTGTGTTGTTGATTAACAATGTTGGATTCATCTGTATGGGCCTCAGCTTTCTGAAAACCTGATGAGCATCAGTTTATTAACCATGGCATGATTTTACAATTCACCTTTCCTGAAAGTTCAAAATAACTGGGTCTAACTACCCAAACCATCCCACAAAGCAATGCTGTTGTTTATGTTTACATAATGTGCACTGTGCAAATTATGTATGACTAGGCCACTTAAAAAATATCCAAGCTTATCATCAAAATCTTCCCAAAGTCCGATGAGGGTGAGCGCTTTTTTTACATCTAATAATCTGGTCCAGTAGTGATGGGCTACCGAGTCAGTTTGAAAGCAAGTTTGAATTTAGTAACTACAAAACTAAGTTAAGACACTGTAAATATTAGAATACAGTTACTCTAATCATGTTTAGTTTCAAATGAACGTACTCTAGCATAACTTTTCATACATGGCCTTAGAACTACACTTTACTTGGTCGCTCATAACAATGAGCCCACACGTATTAAATGGTGCTCAAAGATTCACAATGCCGCTAAAATATTTATTGTTTCACAACAAAAAATTTTCATGACTTTTAAAAAATTTAGTCATGTATAATTCTTTAACTTAAAAAGTAGCAAAAAGTTCAATGTGCTGAGAAAAATTAGTGTGCATGCTGATGACACTTTGGGATATTTCTTTAAGTGGCCTTGAGTTTGTCCAGGCACATTACATGTATAATACTTTTTGTCTTTTTTGTAAACATTGCAATAAGGGATTAGCATCTGCTTTACACTAATTTCTGAGACTGTTTGAGGATGTAGTTGCTAGAGTCGAAAATTCATTTTAAAATCTAGTCTACAAGTGTTTGAACATTTAGGTACTAAATTTTACAATCAGGTAATTCACCTGTTTGGTTTACGTTTAAGTAATTTTACTTAGCTACCTTTTTAAATTAGTGTTTTAAATAAATTCAGTGAGTAAACTAGAATTATATGGCTGTATGTGTCGAACCCTGGGGGGTACTACTCCTTATATTGGTGTGATAGGGGTGCTCATATTTTTAGGAGTCGAAATTGGCAATTTGGTATTTTTAGGTGTTTTCAGAAAAAAATCAATTTAATTTGCTGTTTTGCGAACCCGCCGAACTTAATATTTTGAAAATTGGAAAAAAATAAAATTTCAAAATGAGCTGAAAAACAACAGTTAAAGATTATAGCAGCGTTTTATCAGTTTTTCTTAGACAATAGGAGCCAATAGATTGACGAGGCATCGCCGCTGGAACAAAAGATCATAACCGTGACCCTGTACTCAACATGAAACAAAGCAACATTGTTGTCTTCTTTGTATACTGTGCTAAGTTTCCTAACCAGGCCACTCTACTGTGTTTCAACCCAGGCCACCCCAGGGGCCCCACTCACATATTTTAACGATGGGGACGGGGGGGGGGGGGGG
>JAOCPT020612749.1:0-10073 GCA_026546935.2 Palythoa grandiflora | reverse complement strand
CTTTTTCGCAATCGGGCAACTTTTTGGCAACTTTTCGGAAAAATGGGCAACTTTTGGGCATAATTTTGCTATTTTTTAGCAACTTTTGGCCATTTTACTGGCAACTTGTGGAAAGGCCTAATTCACGAGGGGTGTACGCGCGAAACAGCCTGGATGACTTTGAAGTAAAATGTGTTTTTAAAGGTATAGGGAAAAAATCGAGTGTCGAGGTCTACTGTACAATATTACTAAAATCAACTAAGAAAAAATAGTGGCTGCGCAGATTCCGTGGTTCGTTGGGAACGTGGGAACTTCATTTACAAGTTGGCAGCTGATTGCCTAAATGCCCAATCAAATTGCGAATTTGGAAACGAAATTAGCAACTTTATTTCGATCATGGTAACTGAGTTCGTACGCGTTGGGAAGCTCAGAAGTTCGTTTTGAGTGCTACGTCGTTCCAAGTTGACTAGTGTAACACGGTCTTAACACGAGTTCTTTGTTAAAATATTGAATAAAGTTACAAACGAGTAATCCTATCTTACAAGGGGGGAGGGGGATGGGCCCACGCTGATTTTAATTGATTACAACTTTGGCGCGATTAAAGCGAAAGTTTCCAAACTCTGTGACTTTTTATTAAATTTACCATTCAGTTGATTAAGATGGTCTTGGATTTGTTGATAGCAGCTTTTTTCAATTTCATTATGTTAAGTTTCTAAGCGTATAATCACCTAATCATCTAATTAATTTGCGTCTGTCTAAGTCAGTGACGTCATAATGAGGACACAATTGATGACGTCATCTTGATTTTGCAATTTTGACAAAAATATAAATTTAACTTTTCTGACACAATTTAAATAAGCAGAATTTTTGCTTTATTGTTATATGACTCATTATTCCAACAATTTCTTTTCACCAAAATTTATGTAGATTCCTGTAAAATCAACTTTTCAAAAATGACGTAATAATGAAGTCATCGTGACGTTAGTATGGCGTCATTTAGTGTAAAATAACAGTAAAGACACAATCAAGTTATTTGGCCTGCAAACACCAATATTTGTGGCAAATTTGGTTAAAATCGGTTTAATGACTGAAGAGTTTTGTACAGCAACTAATTTCATATTTGTGACGTAACAATGACGTCACTATGACGATAAGTGTCAATTTAACTACACCAATTAATTTGCCTTGTGACCAACCTATCGTGTGCCAATTTTCGATCAATTTAATTAAATTGGTGGACAGTTATATACCGCGGGCACTTTGTGCCCCCCTCCCGCCTTCCCCACGGTGTAGAACCAACCCCCAAAAGCCCGCGTAAGATAAGGTTAAATGTTACAGGGAAAGAATCACTAACTGAAAACGCTCAAGAGCGATCGACTACTGGAATATTTAACTGTCGTTCCATGAGGCAAAATTGCCTCAAAGATAAGTTTTAGTTGGTCGGATGTTATAAGTTTGAGTTTTAGTCTCGTCGAGAAATGATTTGCTTTTAGCGTGTCGTAGATGACATCTTCCATCCAGTTTTGTAACCAGCTTCTCAACTCATCGTTTGGGTCCGCTTATCTGGCAATTGTTTCATTTCCCTGGACGTACACAGGAATTGAAAACGAACTTCGGGGCAAAACTAATAATGATCAGATGAATAAAAAACACTCATTAATACCATTAGGAGCCAAGGTACCGAGTTTGAAAACAAGTTTTTCAGTCAATATATAACGCTTCCACAGAGCTTTGCTCTACCTTTCTGACGATGGCAATCAACTTGCCAAAACATGATTAACATTTAAATCGTGCTCCGTTTTTTAAGGTTTACTGCCAGTACAGATCTGCTGATATCTAGATCCGTTGAAAGAATTTCCAATCTGTTCTAAAACTAATACCTCCACTAATTGCGATCAATATTTTCCTGTTGCGTCTCCAAAACTGTGGAATGCTCTCTTATAACAATTTTAGTATAAATATTTTAATGACAAAACTTTAAAAACATGTTTTGCTTACTTTCGATATTCATGCATGAATGCAGCTTGGTTGAATACAAATAGTTGAATTTAAAATAATGCTGCTTGGGTCATCAGTTAGAATAGATAGTCAGGAGCTACTTCATGTTAAAACCATGTAATGACTAAAGGTCTTAATTATTACAATGTTATACGAAGTCATACTGCTTGAAAGTTATGAAATTGTGTAATCAACAGTGTTTGAAGAATTGATATCATACAATTTGGGAGGAATATATAACATAACAGGTAGTCAAGAAACAACCTTCTTTGGAATACAAAAACCCTAACTGTAATATTCTAAGTAACAACAACAGTTGCGACACGCAGCCGTTAACTGCCTCTTTTCTTCTTAGATTGTTTAGACATGCAACAGAATCCGAACGACAAGCTCAACTTGACCCGCACAACGTTGAAAATACACTAAGTTCGACCCGGCGGTCAGACGTAGAACAGTATTACAATGCGTTCATTTATGAAAAGCGTTTGGACACTGTCAATAAGCTGGTGCAACTTAATAGTGGCTCTAGCAATGGTTCATCTATCAATCAGCAATTACGCTACCAGAGACTTACGTGCAAGATATTTGAGGTAGGACATGAATTTTGTATTAACATTATCAAAGGCTTTATGCAAACTGGTGCTGACTAATCATTAGTTTCGATCGAGATTTTAGCAGTTGTTAGCTCCATCTTGTTCTTCTCCAATTTCTTTCACGATTCACTCTGATTCTCTTGTTCTTCAGGATTCCCTTCAAAGTATAAATCTTTACATCTGGATCAGTCTAGATCATGGCTTTGATAGTAGGGTTTTCTAAGTCGTTCTGTATCAGTTCAGTTACCTTATTTCCTTGACTTGTAACTCGGGGTGTAATCCAAACTCGCCTTTACATAAAGTCATACGTCTGTCACTTTATCAAATTATCTATCCTTACTATTGGTAGAAAACTTCAGTTGTATGCGCTAGAAAAGATTTTCATGGTATATTCTTGCACACTTAGGCGCTCTTTTAAGAATTTCAGTTGAATGCTCCAGATGTAATTCTGTGGCGTCGAACATTCGCTTTCTCAGATTTGGAATGGGAAGTAAACGAGTATGGTCCCGTATGGCTCTCTTCATTGAGTCGATGAATACGATTATGCACTTGTCATTGGCTTCTCCGAGAAAGGGGGGAGGGAGTTGACTGGAGAAATGTGGTGAATTTGTGGCGACATTGATATAAATACTTCCCCTTGTAGTGGGCAAATGTGGGGAAATACAGGTCTATACGGTTCCCACCCCTGGGAAATAGCGGAGACTGCATGGGAACGAGAATGTTTTGTTTCTGAATAATGAAGATGGCGGATCGAACAGGAGACTGCATGCAAGAAGGTATTTTCATCTTATATCATCTGCTTTGCTATTAAAAGCATCGTTTGATGAATCATTCGTCGTATTGCTGTTTTTTACCAACTTAAGGTTGCATATTGCTCGTTCTTTTGCGATATTCATCGAAATGCAAATCACATTCATTAGCATTTTAAGAGCAGTGGACTGTAAAAATCGAGAATCCGCAGACAAAATCGAAAGTTTAGATTTCTTTATATTTTGTCAGAAGAAACCCTTAGCTGAACTATTATCGATGACAGCAATTAAACTTTCCAAAGAGTTTCAGTTTTTGAGAAATATGGCAAAATATGAAATACCGTGGTCGCAGCAAAAATGAGTCTATAAAATTGCAATTTTTGAGAGTCCGCGTGGAGCAAATCGGTGGCTCGCAGAGAACCCATCTTTTGCACATGAACAACTGTTTACGTTGGCTACTAGAAAATATAAAACCATTGCAAAGATAAAGGACTTTTTTATGGATATTTTGCAGATGAAAGTTGCTACTTTGAGCGTTTGGAGAAACGCCTGAAAATCACTTAACTTTACATGAAAAAAAATTGCTCTGCTATATCGATTTTCAGATCAAGCTTAACACCACAAGAAAGCCATATTGTTGTACTATAATAGATCAGAAATCTGGCTTTGGCAATTTCTAACCAAAATATTTACACCGCTAAACGTGGAAGCAGTTTTTTACGAATTTCGGCCAAAAAAAAGCATGTCACCGTGACGGTCGATTGTGACGAAAACAACAGTTTCACGACAACCATTGCATAAGTTTTTGGTTTTTAAACTTAAAGTGCAACAAACTGGACAATTTCAAGCACAAACTGGACCATTTGTAATAGAACTACGCTAGTAACGAAGTTCTGTTTCTTTTATCTTGATGTACTCGAGGATTTTATACCGGAATCATAACCATTCGATCAGTAAACGTGACAGTCATAATAAGTAACATTTCAACAAAATTGTACAAATCATGTCAACATATTTTTAATGCATGGTTTTTGATTTTAAGGGCGTTGAAGGCCGAAATGTGCATACTTTATTCAATATAAAGAACAAAATATTTCCTGCCATGTTTGGAGCAGTGTAATAAAAACTTGAGTCGCATTAACTCTTTTGCATTTGTTGACTTTGTTGCATATGGTTTGATCAGCAAGAATTGATATGACATAGTTTCGACCGTAGGGTTAAAGCAGATGTTTGGAGCGTTCAAATCTCTACACCAGACAACAGCAACAAACAACAATTTTATTCAGAGCAAACTGATTGCTGTGTATTGCCTCGTATGTCAATGTTTTAACAGTTCATCACAATTTTCTAAAGTTTCAAATATATATTGTTACTTACATAGTTGCAATGTCCCGGGTACTGGGGACAATGTGGGGGGATCTGATGAAACATAATGCCCCAGTAGGTGGGGCAATTGCAATAGACGTTTGCAAAGTCCCCACATTTGCCCGGTGTCCCCCCTAACAAATAACTTTCAAGCATTGTTATTGCCTTTGTAACTTTTGCGATTTCTGTGATTTATGTCTATACTCTGGCAATTAGAGTCGTTATAGAAACTAAATCATCTTTCCAAGTCCACAATTATTTGTAAGATCAATGAAAATTGTGCCCTAACCCAAGCAATCAAAACAGAAAGCAAAATAGGAAGAAAACAGAACGATTCAAGCTTGGCATCTACTTGTGTGCTAGTCACGTAATGAGATTCATGTAATTTTACTCACTACGCTTACCCCAAATCTGCCTCGGAATCAATTTCTTCGCACAATAATTCATCTAACTCCATTTCTTCACCACTGGACATCCCTCCTGTTTCACTGTCAATATCACTTCCAGCTTCATAATCACTAAAAGCACAAATTTCGGCTACTTGTTCTGCAGTGAATCTCACTGTTCTTCGTTCCGCCATCTTGGTTTTTGAAAATTGTGGCACAAGCAACTTTCTGGCTATATTTATAGTGACCAATGGCAGAACATAACTCCAATGTATATCGAATGTGGTTGGCTACTCTACACAATTATTTCTGACGTGTCTCATGGAAAACCCATAAAATGCATTGCCATAACAACAAAATTACGTCATCGATCGAATTCGATCGAAATTTAAGGGGCCGGACGGGAAAGGGTTAATATTCCAACCTATAAGTTATAAGGAAAAATCTGTTCTTTTCAAATTTGACTTAAATTAATGAAAAAAGATTGATTCTTGGCCGTTTTGTTGATTGGTGCGCGCGACAGGATTTCACTCGTGTTCACGAGAGAAGTCGATATGAGTTCGAGCGCGTCTCGATTTAACCCTTTGATATGTCGAAAAAGTGTCTGAAAAGCATTATCTTTCTATGGCCTAGCAAAGAAATGTGTATTCGTTCAGGTTTGAAGTTTTATTGAAAATCAAGAGTAAGTGGTGGGAATAGATAAACTTTTTCAGGCAACCGCGCATTGGAAAACTAGCACTCGTTGAGAAAAAATCAGCTGATTAGTTGCCAGGTAACAACACACGCGAAAGCAACAAAAATCAGGCCAGGTTAAAAGTGCCAAATTCGTGCACCCGCGAGCCCACCTTGCTTGTTGGTAAATTCTTTGCATTTGATTTTGCCATTTGCCGAAACTATAACAGAGTGCATCTTGATGGAATCTACAAATGTAGAGGCAGCAAAGATGTCATGAAGTGCAATTTCATCTGCACATGCTTTGATCTCTTTGGCCGACATTGCAATGACTTCTACTTTCCCTTCTTTTTTCATGGTTTCCATCCACATATTTCGCTTTACTACTCCCCTCCCCCCAATACCATCCACAGCACCCTTTCGATGTGAAGTTGCAAAAAAGTTCCAGTTGAGGCAGTCAATATGGTGTTCTTCAAACAAAGAGGGAAGATAGTTGAACACATACTGATTCTTGAATTGAGGCAAGGTCCCGTCAGAAAAGATACCAACTTTCTTTATGGCATTCTTGGTTTTTAACTTCGAAAAAACTTCGTGCATGTGGACACAAACACTGGTCTTGTCATGGGGTAGATCATCACTGACAAACACCATGCTTTTCTGTTACTTATGCATCCAGACACAAATTGTGAACACTGTAAGCTGGTTCTCATTCCAATATGCTGACTGAATCTCTCCTTGGTGATGAATGGTGTAGTTCTCTTTGAAATCTACCTGAATCACTGCACTTCCCCTTTGGAATGCTTAGTAGCTTATTTTGAAAATAATTGCTTTGTTCCCTTTTAATGAAAACGTAAAGGAGAAGCTCAGGTAACTTCCCTGCTAAACTTTCAATCGCTGCAAGTACTATTCCTGTTCTGCAATATTTCATCAGCTTTGTTTTTGGTGCATTTGGCTTTCCATTTTCTGTTGCAGATTTTCTTCTCCTGTAGCCTGCCTCATTCTGATCTTCTTCTCTAGCCCATTCATACCAGAATATCTCTGTGTTCAGTTCTGGTCCTTGAAACTTGCCTAGCCAAGTAACCATCTTCTGTGAGCATACATCACACTTCCCAGTCATACACTTCTCGGAATCAGGTGCACACACACAGTTTGACACAAAAATATTGGAGTAGGCTAGAAAACTGGGTATGGTTTTTGTGCAATCCATCACAAATAAGCATGACATTCTCATGATACATGCAAAGGCAAGCATCTTTGGGAGTTTCTGACATGTGTAGGACATTTGGGGGCTTTAGTTCTGCAAATTTGGACTTGCCTATCTTTGCTTCAGGATATTCAAGATTGAAAATGGAGTGTGTCTCTTTGATTGTGTAATACATAATTATGTTTTTCCTGAAGCCTCACTTTTCCCTCTTTAGTCCAGAGTGTCACATAGTCTTTCCTCCCAGGGGCTTGCCTTGACATGTCATCACGACAATAAAATTCCTCAACCTCTTTTGCTGTTTCCTCGCTTGTCACATTTCTAGGCTTGGTACTTGACTTAATGAGCCCTTCTTTGTCAGCAAGCTGCTTTATAACAACTTTCTTTTTTATTAGGACTTAAAGGCAAGGATTTTGCAGCCCTAGATACTGCTTTTCCCAGCGATCTTCGTGATTTGTACACTAATGGCTCACCTTCTTTTTCTGGGTTGCTCTTCTTTTTAGATCTAAACTTTGAGACCCTTTCTCTGTTCAGTTTATGTCTTGACCTTAGTGCTCACACCACGATCCTTCTCCTTTGATCTCTCAATTGTTTTCTCTTTCTGTCTTTCTCAAGAACCTTTTCCTTTTTCTCTGCACTGTTTTTGATTCGTTTTCTGTACTCCTTCATTCGACTTCTAGGAGATTTCGGTGGCATAATTGTTTAAACCTTCTCTATGTGAGCTTAATAAAAATCACCATGTGCTTTCACTAAATGACTATGTAAACACTCCAGGCCGTGTAACCACTCTTCACAGAACACCACAGGTAACCCAAGCCTATTATATTTTCTAATAGGCTCAGTTAACAGGTTTTCTGGCAAGTTCTGTTCTGTAATGTCCGTTACGTAATGTCCGTTACTCGAAAAATGAATAAAAATAAAAAGATATATAGAAAAGAAATCCTAAATTAAGTTTTAAATTCAAAACAAAAAGAAAATCCAAATATCTAATAGTAAAGCTTTTAAACTATTGATGTAACATTGAAAATATAGGAATTTTTGTAACGGACATTACACCAAGTACCTTACATTTTGATACATAAATTTGGTTATTTTAATTAAAATAAACTGCCAACTTAACTTAATTTGCTGAATATTATAGTTTAAATGTTTATCTTTTCACAGTTTAACAGGTCTGTGCATAATAATTTAGAGGAATTTAATCAATTAAAAATTGTTACCTTTTACTCTATTTCAAATGTGTATCGGTAAGAAGGTTATAAAAAAACTATTAAATGCTTGAAAATATATAACAAAACATACATTTCTAGATACTTCAAAGTTTATATAATAAGTTTTTCCAGTCTATTTAAACTGAATACGAATTTCGAAAACTAACATGAAGTGCATTTTTATATGGAATTGCCCTACAATGTTTCTCAGAGACAAACTCTCAACACTTGAATAACTCAGATTGTCACTTCTTCACTCACCTTCGGTCAAACTCCTTTAGTCTGTCGTGCACTTTCCTGGTTATTATCGTCTTCCAAACAAATGTTCTGCTCCTCTCCCGGACAGGCCCCCAGTGTTACAAATTGCAATAAGAGGAGTTAGTTGTTTGAACTCTTGACTGAACGCAGGACTACCAGTAACAACAACAGACAGTTTAATCTTCAAAGACGGTTGACTTTCACGGTTCCCGATAACTCGTGGTTCAACCAAAGTACTTGACAATAACTCGCCTAAATAGCCTTCTCGCTCTTGAAAGTTCACTTCGCTATCTTCTTCACTTCAGCTCTTCTTGAATTCTCTTCTTACAACAACGATAACTCTCTGTTTCTGAAGTCGCGTGAGCTTATATACATTTTTAAACGATATTCTAGAAAGTGTTGGAAGTCTAATTATTCAAAAAATTACATCATACTTATTTTCATCCTTATAGTAAACAATAAAATATTCCAGAATGTTCCGGGACCAAATATTCTAGAATAAACATTCTAATGCTTTTGAACATTCGATAGAAAGTTCCTGAATGTTCTAGATGTAAACAAAAATGTTCTAAAACGTTCTATATTATTCTAGACGGTTCTATATTGTGTTCTGGAATGTTCTACGGAGTTCTGCTTGTAAACTAGAGTATATTCTCCAGAATTATGTAGCACAGTCTCGAGCTTTCTAATAATATAAACAAAACAGGGGGAAAGCACGGCAGTTTTTGCAACAGGTGGTGACGGTATCTTGCTAACTTAAGGTGGAGACGCTGTGTGATGTTGAAGGGTCTTGAGTAGGTATAGGAGTGCGTTGAAAAGTTTGTTGAGTAAACTGGGTCAGCAGTGGGTCCTGGATTAGGGTGATTATCCAGACACTGAGTTAAAAGGTCTGTAGCGTTCAAAGTATACCACAATTGTCGATATAAAAAATCCTTTGCAAGCTTAGTAGAGGCTGGAATGGGTTGAATGTTGGAAGATCTAAAAAGAGAACTTTACTTTAGAAATTGTTAAAGCTATAAATTAACTTAAATAAATCGGATTGAATATCAAAAACAAATGCAAACTGATATTACCAGTTGCACCAGAAATGCCAACAACAAATGTCAATATAAAAAAATCCTTTGCAAGCTTAGTAGAGGCTTGACGAAAAGTACCCGACTCAGCGTTGTCATACCTGTATGGATTTTTTCCTTTGAGCATAGCTGGCTCAGCCGCTTTCAAGGCTTTGTTAGACTCCTCTGCAAAGTTAACTGTCAAATGGAGACCACAGAAATAGTGTCCTACATTCGTTATTGTGTTCCTCTCGTCGTCATCCATGTTGTTCGAATTTGACAAAACATTTGGAATAACGGGCGATCGCAAATGTTCAAACTCTCTGTTGAAAGCTGTGTTGACTGCTGCACGGTCTGACATGCTTTTTGTCCACCAAGTTGAACAAGTCCGAAACTTACACTTTCTCCTTCAGAAGTTGTAAGCTGGAAGCTTATGGTAATGCTTATGGAATTTGGTAGTTCCATCTGAATGTAAGCAGTTGCCAATTAGATCTGAGGTATCTGCTCCTTTAATCATTGCCTCAGCAATTTCCACATCAGCTATGTGTCGAGCCTCCAGTGCCATCCTTGACATTGTTGTCATGCTCGGTAGTTGAGCGATATTTTTAT
>JAOCPT020612679.1:0-10073 GCA_026546935.2 Palythoa grandiflora | reverse complement strand
TGAATTATTTTGTTTTTGTTTTCTTTTAATCTCTCTAAGGTTCAGACGTTTAGATTTTTACTCGTTACTAAAAGAATACACGAGCTTCTTTTCCTTCGGAAGGAAAAGCAACTCCGTGTGTTTAATGAAACCCCTGTTTACACGAGCTTCTTTTCCTTCACAAGAAAACACAACTCCGTGTGTGAAATGAAACCATCATTTACACGATGTTCTTTTCCTTCACAAGGAAACACAACTCCGAGTGTGTAATGAAACCACCGCCTTACACGAGCTTTTTTTCCTTCGGAAGGAAAAACAACTCCGTCTGTGTATTGAACCCCCGTTTACACGAGCTTCTTTTCCTTCGCAAGAAAAAACAAATCCGGATGTGTATATTGAAACCACCGTTTACACGAGCTTCTTTACCTTCACAAGGAAAAACAACTCCGTGTGTCAAATGAAACCCCCGTTTACACGAGCTTCTTTTCCTTCACAAGGAAAAACAACTCCGTTTGTAATGTAACATCTGTTTGCAAGTGAATCTTTTCCTTCACAATTAAAAACAACTCCGTGTATGTAATGAAACCAACGTTTATACGATTTTCTTTTCCTTCACAAGGAAACACAACTCCGTGTGTAATGAAACCACCATTTACACGAGTTCTTTTCCTTCGCAAGGAAAAACAACTCCGTGTGTGTAATGAAACTCACTTTTACACGAGCTTCTTTTCCTTCACAATTAAAAACAACTCCGTGTATGTAATGAAACCACCGTTTATACGATTTTCTTTTCCTTCACAAGGAAAAACAACTCCGTGTGTGTAATTAAACCCCCGTTTACACGCGATTCTTTTCCTTCACAACGAAAAAGAATTCGGGGAGGGTAATGAAACTCACTTTTACACGAGCTTCGTTTCCTTCACAAGGAAAAACAACTCCGTCTGTGTAATGAAACCACCATTTACACGAGTTTCTTTTCCTTCACAACGAAAAACAACTCCGGGTGTGTAATGAAACCCCCGTTTACACGAGCTTCTTTTCCTTCATAAGGAAAAACAACTCCGTGTGTGTAATGAAACATGTGTGTACAAGAGATTATTTTCCTTCACAAGGAAAAAAAACTCCGTGTGTGTAATAAAACCCTCGTTTACACGAGATTGTTTTCTTTCACAAAGAAAAACAACTCCGGATGTGTAATGAAACATCTGTTTACAAGAGATTCTTTTCCTTCACGAGGAAATACAACTCCGTGTGTGTAATGAAACCGCCGTTTACACGAGCTTCTTTTCCTTCTCAAGGAAACACAACTCCGTGTGTGTAATGAAACCCCCGTTTACACGAGCTTCTTTTCTTTCACAAAGAAAAACAACTCCTCGTGTGTAATGTGACATCTGTTTACAAGAGATTCTTTTCCTTCACAAGGAAAAATAACTCCGTGTGTGTAATGAAACCACCGTTTACACGAGCTTCTATTCCTTCACAAGGAAACACAACTCCGTGTGTGTAATGAAGCCCCCGTTTACACGAACTTCTTTTCCTTCAAAAGGAAACACAACTCCGTGTGTGTAATGAAACCCCCGTTTACACGAGCTACTTTTCCTTCACAAGGAAACACAACTCCGTGTGTGTCATGAAACCACCGTTTACATTAGCCTCTTTTCCTTCGCAAGGAAAAACAACTCCGTGTGTATAATAATACCCCCGCTTACACGAGCTTCTTTTTCTTCACAAGGAAAAACAACTCCGCGTGTGTAATGTGACATCTGTTTACAAGAGGATTATTTCCTTCACAAAGAAAAACAACTCCGAGTGTGTAATGAAACCACCGTTTACACAAGCTACTTTTCCTTCACAAGGAAACACAACTCAGTGTGTGTAATGAAACCCCTGTTTGCACGAGCTACTTTTCCTTCACAAGGAAACACAAGTCCGTGTGTGTAATGAAACCACCGTTTACATGAGCCTCTTTTCCTTTACAAGGAAACACAACTCCGTGTGTGTAATGAAACCATCGTTTACATGCACGAGATTGTTATCTTTCACAAAGAAAAACAACTCCGGATGTGTAATGAAACATGTGTATATAAGAGATTCTTTTCCTTCACGAGGAAAAACAACCCCGTGTGTAATGAAACCCCCGTTTACACGAGATTCTTTTCCTTTACAAGGAACAGTAACTCTGTGTGTGTAATGAACCCCTCGTTTACATGCACGAGATTGTTTTCTTTCACAAAGAAAAACAACCCCGGATGTGTAAAGAAACATCTGTATACAAGAGATTCTTTTCTTTCATGAGGAAAACCAACCCCGCGTGCATGTGTAATGAAACCCCCGTTTACACGAGATCCTTTTCCTTCACAAGGAACAACAATTCCGTGTGTGTAATGAAACCACCGTTTACACGAACTTCTTTTCCTTCGCAAGGAAAAACAACTCCGCTGTGTGTAATGAAACCCCCGTTTACACGAGCTTCTTTTCCTTCGCAACGAAAAACAACTCCGTGTGTGTAATGTAACATCTTTTTACAAGAGATTCTTTTCCTTCACAAGGAAAAACAACTCCGTGTTTGTAATGAAACCACCGTTTACACGAGCTTCTTTTCCTTCACAAGGAAACAGAACTCCGTTTGTGTAATGAAACCACCGTTTACACGAGCTTCTTTTCCTTCGGAAGGAAAAGCAACTCCGTGTGTTTAATGAAACCCCCGTTTACACGAGCTTCTTTTCCTTCGCAAGGAAAAACAACTCCGTCTGTGTAATGTAAAATCTGTTTACAAGAGATTCTTTTCCTTCACAAGGAAGAACAACTCTGTGTGTGTAATGAAACCACCGTTTACATAAGCCTCTTTTCCTTCGCAAGGAAAAACAGCTCCGTGTGTGTAATGAAACCCTCGTTTACACGAGATTCTTTTACTTCACAAGGAAAAACAAATTCGTGTGTGTAATGAAACCACCGTTTACACGAGCTTCTTTTCCTTTGCAAGGAAAAACAACTCCGTGTCTGTAATGTAACATCTGTTTGCAAGAGATTCTTTTCATTCACAAGGAAAATCAACTCCATGTGTTTAATGAAAGCACCGTTTACGTGAGCTTCTTTTCCTTCACAAGGAAAAACATTTTCGTGTGTGTAATGAAACCCTCGTTTACACGAGATTGTTTTCCTTCACAAGGAAAAACAGCTCCGTATGTGTAATGAAACCCTCGTTTACACGAGTTTCTTTCTCTTCTCAAGGAAAAACAGCTCCGTGTTTGCAATGAAACCCCCACTTAAACGAGCTTCTTTTCCTTTACTAGGAAAAACAGCTCCGTGTGTGTAATGAAACCACCGTTTACAGGAGATTCTTTAAGTAAGCGTTTTGCAAAGGGTTTGTCTTCTAAAATGAACACTGCCTGTTAATAGCATTGACTTACCGACAATAGCATTAATTCACTCTAGGTTCGGAGGCCATATAGATAGAAGTCGTTACGAGGTGTTGATGAATGTGAAACAAAAACTGCAGTAATATTTATATTTGATGAAACCCTACAACTACGCGTGCGCAATTTTACCTAAGTTCGAAATAAGTGCAAGCAGTGAACAGCTGTTCCGTTCTCATTAGAGCTTTTCAAAACTGCATGGAAAGGAACTGAAAAAGACACAAGGTCTTCTCTCAAGTGCCCTTTATTCCCATGGCGGACCAACTATAGCTGGTCGCGTCAAACCTCAGTCATTACACATCAAGTGTGAAGCTTTAGCACGACGTAAATGCATTAAATGTTGCCCTTCCGACACAGTGCCCAGCGCAGTTGCAGAGTTTCATTAACATTTAATACTAATGGGGAAAAAACCCTTACAATATTGAGGTACTCTAAAAGAGTGCTCAGTTCAAAGGTTCCGAAAATGGTAAGCATAATTTTCGCACAGATGTGAAAAAGTCGCCTTCTTTATAGACCCGTTAAATTTCCGATCCGAAAGTTGAAGCTTTGTTGGACTTAAAAAAAGATCTTGATTTCAGTATAACTTAGCGTAACTTGAGTTAACATTTGCGTGACGTGTGAGCCAATCGCAGTATGAGTTCTTTGAGAACGTAATCGATAGGACAACACTGAACAAAAAACACCCCTTACTTCTTTGGTTTAGGTGATAACTGTTGCAATACAAACGACACTAAGAGATATCGGCATCCTTTTACATTTCCCGCTGATTTTTTTTTTCGTGCATTAAGCTCATCACAGGAAGTCATTGTACACTGTTACCTAAACCGTTTTGTTTTAAAATACTTGATACGAGAAGTTTCTATTAGAAAGTGAAGTGCTGCGAGCGGAATTCAATGTGCTAAATTATAAGCAGTGAAAGGCATCTGAAAGCAACCAAGAAAAAACAGCTAAAAGTCGATCGGGTCTTTCGCTACAATGCTTTGTAAGCAACTATTTGAAAACAGAAATTAAAACAATACAAAAACATAATAAATCGTCAATTTCAATGTTTAAAATTATATATTTTATCAGAGTGTTCATATCAGAGTAGATCAGATGGCAGATAGTTTGTTCCAATGGGCAATTTATTCGACTTTGTCTAAATCATCGCAAACGTGATGTGGAAAATAATTCAGCAATAATGACCTTATGCTTCGTTTCTACTGAATTATTTTGTTTTTGTTTTCTTTTAATCTCTCTAAGGTTCAGACGTTTAGATTTTTACTCGTTACTAAAAGAATTAGATGCTTTAAATTGACCATCAGTTGTTGACAGCGTCAGTAACCATCGTATTTGCATGTCTGAGAGCACTACTGAAAATTCAGATGCTAACGCTTTTTGCTCAAGTCAAGGTTAAAAAATGAAAAACATTTTTATCTGTAAATCATTCATAGGAATTCGAACAAATTTACATTTTGCTACAACCAAAGCAAAGTCCACAGTCATGGTTTTATGGAGCATTGTTTAAAATATGCAAAGTATGCAGGAATATATACGTTCATATTAATATTAAGTATACATATTTTCATTGTAATTGTCGACTTCACGTGCCAATATATTTACTTTCTTAATGCATCGTCAAGTTTATATATAGCTATTATAGTTTTAATTGGAGAGCAAATCCCTATATTGTTGTACCTTTAATACACTTTAGATAATAAATGAAAGAAGATCGAAATGCTGCAGCAATTATTTGTCAAAACTAGATTTTTTTAAAAGCAATTTTTTGAGGGACTCATATAATGATTTATAATAAAGTTTCGAAGTAACGTGCGTTCTGATTGGCTGAAACGGCGTGCTTTATCACAGTACAGATGCACTGTCGGTGAAATGGTGTCGCGCCATCAACCTGTTGAAAAATGGCCGACGAGCTTCCGGACTTTTCTCTACATTTTTCTTTTCTTAAAGACAAATATGAAAGTGAGCTATTAGCTTCGATTGATATTGATGAATGTATATATTAAGTCATCATCTACATTGAAATTTTCTGCGTTCTACTTCAAAATCGGATTTTTGTCTTGAAGCGATCAGTTTGTCTCGAATTGTCAACCACGACGCTTATCAGTAAAAAAAAATAAACAAAGTTTTCATAAAATCTGATTTTGAATTTTGCGTTTCATTTATTGCAGAGATCCATGCAAATACAATCAAGGTTTGACAACGGATGATTAAGATTTGACAAAAGTAACGTACCGCTCGATAATTATATTATTTACAATTCTTTATTGTAATGGTATGTAATTCAATTGTGAATCGTACAATTGGCAATTAACTATTTGAAAGTAGCTGCGTTCTGAAGTTGTATAAAATCATTTCCTATTTTCATTCAACTCTCGCCTATAACAATATTTATTAAAATCTAACAATAAAATTTGGAAAAAAATGTTTGTTTTGTGTCGTGAATATTTTAGCTCACCTGCACATTTTCTTTATAAAAGATTGAGGTGCATATGTTGAGCCTCTGTGTTCTAGAATTTTAAATCAATCGAAGCCTTATTGCACTTGACAGGACCTGGTCTATCGACATAAATTTTGGAAACTTTTATTCTATAAAAATATAAACGTCGTTAGATTGATCTCGCTGGTGTTGATAACAATGGCCAGTAGGATGGAAAAATGTATGCGTACATTGTTTCTGTTCAAGAATTTAGCATGATAATTTCCTTTGTTTGTTTGAAGGAACACTATAAATTTTTTGTATTCTGTGGCTTTTGATGAGTTTCTGTAACTTTAAGTAATGTAGATAAACAAATTATCATCGCCGTGGGAATTTGTGAAAGCTGACATTTCGAGCGTTAGCCCTTCGTCAGAGCATATGCATATGCATTACTTCAAGTTTGTGTCCACTCGCCGACGCATTGAATAGTTTTTTTAAAAACTATTTATTGAAAGCTTCTGTATCTTTATCTAAAGGCCAAGCCTCAATTATTTCTAGGCTATATTAAATTTTAAGAAATTAGAGCCTCACTGTTCCTAAAAATGTTTTCGTTATAAAAATTCAAAACGTTTTGCATAGAGTTAAAATATCACAGCATTCCAATGTACAAATCTAGTTCCAAAGTTTTGAATGTAATTAAGAAGTAACCAATAACCAATAAAAAAAATTTTCTACTGAAGCCAACTCCAAAGTTAATTACACTGAAGTAATTCAAAACACTCTGAAACCGCTTTCATTCCAAGTCCAACCGTAACTACCAGCAAACTGCGAAAGAAAAGAAACCGTCTTCAAGAGCTGTAAGTTCATTTGTTCGGCGGTTTTGCTAAGGTTTATTTAATTCGGTTCTTAAACTGACAGTCGCACAGTTCTGTGTATGCTGTGTTACTCGCCATTAGTTAAGGTTCTACCAATGTATGGATGAATAATGCTCGTCTTTTGTAACTTTTTAGCATAATTCTTATCCTATATTTCTCCTTTTCTCTTAAAGGTGCATGAGAGATGACGAAACGATTTGGAAAGTGCTTGCAAATGAAGTACTGAGGTGCATGGAAGACAAACCCTTTGCAAAGTTGCAACAAACCAATGACACGGCATTTAGAAACTTGCTTCGAATTCGGGAACTGAAGTGAACGTTAACCAGAACAAATTCACGGGCAGCGTTTAAGAACTTTTTCATAATATAGAATTGAAACAGTGCTAACCCACACTCGTCCCTCAAAGAAGGAAACAAATAGCGAGACACGACAAGTATACGAAAAAATAGGATAGAACTCAACAAATTTAGATCTAAACCGTAAGTTTGCAAAATTTTCTATAAATTTCAGGCAAACAGGCAGACTTGTAGATGTATACCAGTTTTACTACAGAAAGCACAATGCAACTTGTAAATATGCTTTTAATTTGTTGTTAACGGAATAGCTTTTAAAAAAGTTACTCTTATAATTAATTTTGAGTGCATTTGTTTTGGGTAAAGCTGGTAGCAAAGAATTAACAAATTTTGCTTCATTTTGTTGTCGCAGTTGTGCAAAAAATAAAAATAATTGTAGAATTTTTCATTTTTAGTTTTGGTTCAAATCATTACCAGAAATGTGAAAAAATAAAGCAAACAACAGCATAATGTTTGAAGTCTCGTAGAATATTCAAAACGATACTGTTAAGCTTGTAGAAATATTTTACTGAATTAGTTTATAAACTGTTATTGCTCCTCTTAAACAAAACTAGTGAAGATTTTATTTTGAATTGGTCTTAATACCCCTGCGACGAGATAAAATTGAAGTAAAACAATCGACTGCTTTAGAAAATGTGTGGAAGACAGAATAGTTATCGCCAATCAGTTCACACATTGGGTTTGTATGACGGCAAACTCCGGCTCTTACTTCGTGTAGAGGACACAGATTTAAACAAGGTTTGTGATTGGCTGAATGGAGTTGGGGTCAGCTTTATCTTTCTTTTGATTGGTTCAAATGATCTGTGTTCTCTACACGAAGTCAAAGCCCAAACTCCGGAGCGCTTATGTTTCTAACAATATTGATTTGAAAAGTTGTGTTTGCTATCACGAAAAACCTTAGCTTTCAATATAAGCAACTTGGTTCAGCAAAGTTTCGAGCAAACCCACTTGATCATTCAATTATGAGTCGAGTTTATCCGCAATTCTGGAACAACAATTATTTTTTGGTTTTTCAATAGTTTGCTAGGCAATTCTGGCGCAAAAAAGCGACAATCAAACTAGAACTTCATTTAACATGCACAAATAAAAAATTTGCTGACATGGTTTGGAAAACAATTCTGCAAAACTGCACAAAAGAAACCAGTTGAGTCAGTGGGTTTATCGCAAGTTGTCAGCCTTGCTGCTTTTAACGTAACAAGCACTTCATGCCAAGTTGCCGGATGAAGGTAGCCATTGCTCTCGTACTATGCAATGGTAAAGCCACCAAGGTGCGTCCTTGATAGTCCAAAACTGCCCAAGGGGTGGGGGGTAGTTTTTTACTTTTACCGGTTATGGACTGGGTAGCTTAGGTAAGATCCAAGCCTCAAGCCCTCAAGCCCGGTTCGAGGTAAGCGAATCAAAAATTAGCAGTTAGGATGTGTGAACTGATTAGCGATAATAGGGTCTTCGATTGTTTTCTATTGCTGCTAATTTTGTAAGCTGTGCCACTAAGTCGCATGGGATAAACAAAATTATGCCATCATGGAAAACGTCTCTGGACTTGCCACTCTTTTGCAGAGTTTCGTTAATTTACTCTGGAAAAGTTATAGAAGCGAGGTAGATAGATACAGATAAAGTTTCAAATGGCCTGTTTCCGCGTGCGTGCTTTTTTGTACACACAATTTCGTCTGATCGCCGTTTCATTCTAATTAACAATTAGTAAAAACCTGGTCACAATCAATCGCAAATGCTGTAATCTGATTGGCTAATGTACTCTCTCTCTCTCTCTATCAGGTGATTGATGGCACCTGCAATATCCAATATGACTTTTAGATAAGTTCCCAATTTTATAAATCGTTTCTGAAAATGATTGGAGCTTCAAATTGACAAAACAGTTTCAAATAAAGCAAATACAGAAGCAGAATATGCTGTAAAATTTTCCAATGTAAGAAAAATATCACTTTGAAGCATTAATTTAACAGGCTTCACTGACAGGATGCCGAGGTCATGCACCTGCACGCGAAAACTGCTTATCATTATTAAATAACTTAAAACTTTAAATTTTTTCAAAAATTATCGTTCTTTTGTTTATTCTGCAGAGATTTCTTCTTAAACAATTGGAATACTCGCTCTCAATTTCTATCGGCAATGGACAAAATGACTCGGGCTTCGCCCTGCTCGTTTTATCAGCCCATAGAAATTGCGAGCTTTTATTCTAATTGTTAGAATACTCGCTCCCAATTTGTATCGGCTGAGAGAATAACTCGGGACTCGCCTTGGTCATTTTATCAGCCCATAGAAATTGCGGGCTCGTATTCTAATTGTAAGTTAGAATACTCTCTCTCAATTTGTATCGGCTGACGGAATGATGAGGGCAAAGCCCGAGTCGCTCTATGAATAGCCGATAGAAATTGAGGGCGAGTGTTCTAGTTGTTTTAGTAATCTCTGCAGAATAAACAGAAACAACGATAAGTTTTGATAAATAAAGTTTTAAGTTATTCAAACAGTTAATAATGAAAAACAGTTTTCGCGTGCAGGTGCGCTTGGCATTCTGTCAGTGAAGCCTTTTAGATTAATGCTTCAAATTGATATTTTCTTACCTTCGAAATTTTTACAGCATATTCTGCTGCTGCCTTGTTTTACCTGAAACTGTTCTGTCAATTAGAAGCTATAAATCGTCTCCAGAAACGACTAAAAATCGGCCCCTCTTCGGGAACGAGTTTGCCTTTTGGCGTCTGCCCCTCTCGGGGAACGAGTTTGTGCTTTGGCGTCTGCCCCTCTCGGGGAACGAGTTTGTGCTTTGGCGTCTGTTCCTCTCGGGGAACGAGTTTGCGCTTTGGCGTCTGTTCCTCTCGGGGAACGAGTTTGCACTTTGGCGTCGGCCCCTCTCGGGGAACGAGTTTGCGCTTTGGCGTCGGCCCCTTTTGGGGAACGAGTTTGTGCTTTGGCGTCTGCCCCTCTCGGGGAACGAGTTTGCGCTTTGGCGTCGGCCCCTCTCGGGGAACGAGTTTGCGCTTTGGCGTCGGCCCCTTTTGGGGAACGAGTTTGTGCTTTG
>JAOCPT020612678.1:0-17924 GCA_026546935.2 Palythoa grandiflora | reverse complement strand
GATGAGATTTCAACCCGGGATGAAAGTTTCATGTAAATGCTCGTGGTTTTTCACCTCGGGATGAAACGAGAGATTGACGACGGAGCCGCGTCAATTAAAAACCTGAAACAGAAGCACCGACTGTAGTTGAAGCAACTACTGTCACCAAACACAACAAAATTTGAGTTACAGCAAAGGTTAAAGCCATCGCAGAACAACGCAGACAAAAAAACAAATTAAAGGCGCGGGCAGGATGAATCTCATCCCGGGCGAGATGAGATCAACCCGGGGGGGATGAGAGGAGATCATTTTCATCCCTGCATTCCGGGATAAAACTGCTCATATAAATAATTTTTTTTTCGTCCCGGGACGACTTTGATCCCGGGACGAACTCACCCCGCCTCTCATGTAAACTGACCCTTACGAAAGGGAAATATATAATAACCGTATAAAACGCTTAACGTTAAACCTAAGCGGCCCATATGAGCCGGCGCTAACCTCTCCCGGTTTCTGAAATGTTCAGCGGATGTTAATCGTTCCGGATCATCTAATCCCACTTAACAGGACACTAATCCGTCGCAGGTTTACCCCCAGCAGAAGCTGGTATTCATTTTGTCGACTTCGTATGGATGGAAAGCAGCTGAATCAAAATAAATTTGTGGAAATTAGGACGCACAGTCAGGTGTTCAACTTCTAAAACTTGCGAGATCTGTGTCCCACTATCTTCTGCTTGCGTGCTCTTGCGGAAAGAGTTCATTAAATAAAGTGTACACTTTTGTTCTCAAAAGAAACAATGTGATTTCCTCTGATAAAATGATTCTTTTATTTCAATTATTCGAAATTGTAGGAAAACAATCAAATTAGAATGGAGAGTTTTGGCGCGGTTTGAGTAAAAGGATAAAAATTATTTTGGCAGAGCCAATAGCAAGAGCCGAAAGATTTTGCGCTACGTTCACTGCTACCTAACAGGGTATGTCTTTGTAATAATATCTACCTCAATGAGGTCAAATTTCGTTTTGTTTCATGATATTTTGTTACACTTGTTAAATTATCATGAAATACCGTCAGAAACTGAATTCGACCAGCTAAAGTCAGTTTCAAGGAAGATGTCCTATCAAATCAAACCTGTGCATTTGCCGCCCACGGTTTTATATCCATCTTTACAAGGACAAGTGTGTCCTCCGCCGATAGTCTCCACACATTTAGCGTTCGGATCCTTGCATGCACCAGCTTTCATGCATTCTTCAATATCTGAATTAGAGAAATTTTAGAATTAGAGAAATTTTAGAATTAGAGAGATTAGTACAAATAATACAATGACAATAATTTATTAGGTACAATAGTACAGAAATTAATACAATATTACAACATTAATAGAAAAATAAGACCTTAATTTGTTCTAAGCTTACAGAAATAAACGTGAATAACTAAACCGATCACTTCATATCAAGCTTTATATTGCAATTATCCCTTCAAGCATGCCTAATCGGAACAAAGGCCCTGCTACAAATAAGGAATCACCTTTGTTTGAAAAACAAAGCCACCCAAGGCCAGTGTTCTGTGACATAATTTATTTGCCGAGCGCGAGATTCACAAAACTTTCGGAAGCGACTAAAGTATAAAATATAACACATGGGGAAAGGGATCTGTGTCTAACGCAGGAGGTTAGGCTTAGTAATTTCTCGTCGGCTTTGTATTTTTCAAATTGCTATAAGAACAACTTTATAGACCTTATCGAAAAATGGCGGCGATTTTAATATTCTTTTGTCTACATTCAAATAAGTCTTACTAGCCTCGTTTGGAGTAACATATTCTTTTGAAAGTTTAACACAAGGACGAGGCTAGTTAGGCTAATGTGAATGTAGCTAAAAAAATATTAAAATAGCCGCCAATTTGAACACACGAAAATAAGTTCCATATCTCCGCGCGCCTATGTATTGTTTTCTATATAATGACGGACCTGGAATTTGATCCTAGAGTTGGTTACACGCCTTTTTTATAAGAACAATTTTATAAGAGCAACGAGCGAGGTTCAAATTTGCCAAAATTTAAAATCAATTTAAGAAGAAGCTCAGGCTGAGACCTGATAAATAGGAAAGATTTTGTGGTAGAAAATTGACTAAAACTTAGCGTTAAAGTTTTTCGATAAATTTTTTGCCCCTATGCATCTCTATAGACCTCCTCGGACTGCCTAAATGTTCTCCCAATACAGTCCTTGTGGGAAAGAAGATGCTTTGTTTAAGCTGAACATTCTTTTGTGTCTTTTTAATTACCGCATATGAGACAAAGAACCTTATTTCCCAAGAGGACTGTATTGGGAAAACATTGAGGCATGTCAATCACATAAGTGTTTTTACAAATTTTTGCTAAGATTGTCGGATTACTTTTTTTCACAGTTGGACACTAATTCTAGTTATGCTACTAAGAATGATCTTTTTAGCGGCGGACTGATAGGCCATAAAACATTTAATGCAGTGTTGCAAGAAAGTGGTCACGTATAAAGAAGTTGCATGCAACATTGAGCGCATTGTTACAGAGGTAAAACCCATTTTCAAGTAATTGCATTATGTAACATTCCCTGCACAAAAAGTACGCCACAGAAAAGCAATCATTCTCTCCTGTCAACATTGAGTCACGAACAGAACAACTACCACATGTCCGCGAGAGAAACAACTACGTGCAATGTTACATGCATAGCACCTATCAGTAGGTACATTTGTGGGGATGATACTACATGTGTGTGTGTGTGTTAATAAGGTTAGGCATGGTTACCAACACATCCTGTTTTATTGTCGTTGACCCTAAATCCCGACTGGATGCACTTGCACTCATAACTTCCTGCTGTGTTCTTGCACAAGGTGTCCTTGATCGAGGAACAAATTTTGGAATTTTCTTTACATTCATCAATATCTGTTGAGAAGAAACATGGAGGTACCTTGAGCTAGGTAAAAATAAGTTGCATCATTAGGAAGTTGGAATATACAGGGGCCGCGGAACTTAGGGTCTAGGGTTGGCGCTTATCCCTCCTCTCGATTTTTTTTTCCAATTTTATAACTTTTTATATGCTTCCGCCTTCTTCTACTCTTGATCCGGAAATTGAAAGCTATATTTGAAACTGTTTTAACCTAAAAGAAGGCATTTACAACCACTTCAGAGGCCCTGAAAATAGTTCAGGGGAGCATGCCACGTTGTCTCCTCCCCCCTCCCCTCCCACCACTCCCTTTCCCCCCTCCCGTACAAATTTTCGTAGTTGTTCACAATGCATCAATGGAAATTTAAAGTTGACCGCTCACGGTAAACAGATAATGTGTGACCTTACCTATTCGTACTGAAAACACTATTAGTAAAATATTTTGCGATATTTACCTGTGCATGTCTTTCCGTCTCCCCGATATCCCGCTTTGCACGTGCACTTGTATGATCCATATGAATTTTTACAAGTGGCATGTGGGGAGCACACCGGTGTTTTCAAGGAGCATTCATCAGTATCTGTTAGGGATAAAAATGTGTTTGCTGAGACAAATCGAGAAAGATTTCTTAAACTGAAATAAAAAATATGTGTGATGATGGCTCTTAATTGATAAACTACCAACAGCTAATAAACACAAAACGAAGCCTTCAGGATGTGTAATGATGCTTTTCTGGTCAGCATGATCTACACGTGAGGGTTGGCGATTACCTTTTTAACCTACCCTTTGTAACAATACGGGTTAAGAAAGTTGAATGACATTAAAAGAACGTTCTAGATTACTGATTAATGATGAAATGTTCAGGAAAATTGGACATTGAAAGAACGTTCTAGAATGCTGAATATATAGAATGTTTAGGAATCAGTAGTTATTTACAGGTCTTACGGTTTGTGATATTCATTGAACATTAGTCACTTAGATTTTTCTAGAAAATAACGTATTGCAACCTAT
The DNA here is from genome assembly GCA_026546935.2 of Palythoa grandiflora. Classification (NCBI taxonomy): domain Eukaryota; kingdom Metazoa; phylum Cnidaria; class Anthozoa; order Zoantharia; family Sphenopidae; genus Palythoa; species Palythoa grandiflora. The sequence goes on along the minus strand of JAOCPT020612678.1, from coordinate 14,025 downwards.
ATAAGAGATTTGAGAGAGTTAGTGTTGTTGTTGTTGTTGTGTTGTTCGTGAAATAGCCATCCGGTAGAGATTGTGATACGGAATATTTCGTGAATTAATTAAGTGAGCTGAATTTTCATTTGTTGTCTTCTGTGCTCAATGTCATTGACCGGCTTTCCTACTGACCAATCAAAGACTGTTTACGTGAACTTCCTCCTAATCCCACACATTTGCTGTTTTTTGAGCTCTTGGCTCGACCTGATGCTTTTTTTTTTGTTTAATTTGGTGTAGGTATAGCCACAAGTTGTTCGAAAACTTTCGAGATTTTTGGCAAGTTTTACGATTTTCGGCAACTTTTAAAATTTTCGCAACTTTGATTCTTGAACATTTGAAATATTATATTTTACCTTTTTTGGCAAAATGTATAGCCTTTCGAAAGACACACCGGCTAAATTCTACTAATTTATACTTTTTTCGCTGCATTTATTAGCTTTCGAAAAAATCAGCATAATTCAATTAGCTGATACTTGTAGCCAACTTGGAGTTACATGCCTGTCCATAAGGTCAGCGGTATCACATGGCACGTTTTTTCAAGATGGCGGACAACAATGTTAGTGATTCAGATTCCATGGCGCAAATGAATTCTAGAAAAAGACTATATTTGTGGAAAGCAAGAATGTCGCTTTGTCTTAAAGGCATAGAAAGAGAAAAAAACGTGCTTTAGTAAATGAGCAGCTTGTCACAGGCTCTTAATATTAGATTGCTTAAATATACACACAAACAAACTTAAGAAAAGTTCCTGATGTCAACTATGGAATTTGAGTGCTACTAATGAAATTTTGTTAAAGAAAGAAAATGCGGATAAAACCTCATTATACTGTGCACAATCTAAACCACAATAAATCAACTTTAAGTGCAAACAAGTAAAAAATTGCAATTTTTCGGCAGCGTTTTCGAAATTCAGCAATTTTTTGGCAACTTTGGAAACATAACAGAAACATTTTAGCAACTTTTAGACAATTAATTGGCAACTTTTTGGAATTTATCTGCTAAGGATAATTAGGTGTGTTCTTAATGAAAGGGGGTCCTGTCGATTGATTTACATAAATAATTACCATAAAGTACGAATTAAGGGGCAAATGAGACGAGGGCTCGGCGTGGTGGTCTCTAATGGTGCAATGAAGACCTGCAACAAGGAGGCATGGGTTTAAACCACGCTCTAAATAATAGAATATACTTTTTAGACAACGTTTTCACTTGTTCCTTAGTCATGTATTTGTCATTAATATAGCAAAATAGAAACTTACCTTTGCAGTCTTCGTTCACTCCTGAGCTCTTGCTACGTTGAAAACCCAGATCACAGGGACAGTCATACGAACCGACGGAGTTCTTGCAAGTCGCATGTTTTCCGCAAGCGCCGTTGGTTTTGCATTCATCAACATCTGTAAATCAGAAAAAAATTACATTACCATTGCAAACCGATAGATAAAGGTTTTCACAATGGAACATCAAGCTTTATACGATAGTAATAATAGTGATAATAACAATACAGCGGGAATGGAGTAGTGAACTATCTTCTGTTTATGGATGCATTGAAGGTATATGGAAAATGTAAAAATCAAGTAGACACACTTATCCAATTAGTGAGGGTAGTCACTAGTGACATGGGCATTGAATTCAGAATATCTAAGGGTGCAATGCTTGGAATGAAAAAAGGTAAAAAAGTCAGCTGTGAAGAAATTACTCTAACAGACGATAAGGCTTACAAGAACCTTGGAGTACTAGAGGTCGACGACATCAGGCATTCAGAGATGACGGACGGGATTAGGAAGGAGTATTTCAGGCAGGCGAGGAAGATACTTAAGTCTGAGCAGAATGGTGGAAATGTTATTAAAGCGATTAACTCCAGCCGGTGTCCCTTGTGAGATATGGGGCCGGAATAATAAATTGGACGAGAGTGCCAATAGAAATGATACAATCATTCGCCCCAGCCTGTCCTTGAATCATAAAATAGTAAGATATGGGACTCTGAAATCTAGACTGGTCTACCAGTCGAGGCGAACAAGCCAGATATTGTTGTCCTTGTAAAAATTACAACAAAGTGCTTTATTATTGATGTTGCTCGCCCATTTGACAGCCGAGTTAGTGCAAAGGAGAAAGAGAAAATAGGAAAGTATCAAGACTTAAAGAGGGAAATCACGGGGATATAAAAGTGTGCAGAGGTTGTGGCCGGTAATCGTCATCATAGGCCTTTTGCAGCAATTGATCACGTGGTACAAATAATGATATTCAGGTGGGCAAAGGAATGTGACAGACTCCAATACAAAACACAATTAACTAGAAAAGCGTGATTTTTCTTTGTTTTACGTTCCCAGTGGAGTCTGTCACATTCCTTTCCTCACCATTTTATCATTATTTATACCAATGGTCACTAGCTGCAAAAGGCCTATTTGGGCATTGGGGACGCTCCATAAAGGTCTCAGAACATGGTTAAATGTTATAGACATGTGGGAAGATTTTTAGGTCTTCTATATAGAACATGTATACTAGGGTTAGCACGTATTCTCAGAAGAGTACTTGGGATGATTGGTTAAGAGAATACCGAGGAATCCTCACATCCTACTGCTGCTACTATTACTGCTACTACTACTACTACTACTACTACTACTATTACTACTACTACTACTACTACTATTGCTACTACTACTACTACTACTACTACTACTACTACTACTACTAATAATAATAATAATAATAATAATAATGACAATAATAATATTAATAATAATAATAATGATGAAAAATATTACCCTAGTCAACTAGTTGTTGCCAATGAAAACCGGATTTATTACCATTTATCTGAGAATGTTAGCGAATACTGATAAAGATAATAATAATAATAATAATAACGGTAACAGCAACATTAATAATAATAATAATAATAATAACAATAATAACAATGATGTTGTCGTTATTGTTGTTTTGTTTTGTTTTATCGCACTCCTTACCTATGCATTCCTCTCCGTTCTTTCCATCAGCATTCTGGTACCCAGGGTAACACTGACAGTGGTGCACTGTGGGTACTTTACTTGTAAAACAGATTCCTGCATCCTTTCCACACACGTGACCAAATGATTTACAGCCATTCATATCCACTGCAAAGTGTTTTTAGACCAAAGCAGAGATTAAACAGGTCCGTGAAAATGAAAAACAATCCTCAATCTTGCCCAATTGAAAGTTTCACTCTATATCCTGTTTTTTTTTAAAGTTTTTCAACAAACTTTAAGTTTTAGCCATAAAATGTTTTCCATAACTGACAAGTATTCATGAATATCTTTTTGAATAGTATATTTGAAGCAAAAGGGTTGAAACCACTCCATACAAAAAGACGTTTAATAAAAAATTATTTCCCTTACATTTTACTACCAAAATCTGCGTTTCTTTTGAAGCCATCATGGCTACTCATCAAGATTTTCGTACCAAAAAGCTATCACGGCAATGAGGGAAAGATTCCCTAACTATATTGAACGTTCAAATTTTTCCCTAATGGTTTGAAATCCTACCGTATAAATCTAAAGCACGATAAACTGCGTAAATTGAATCTGGATTCCAGTCATAAAAAATAATATCCAAGAGTGTGGATACATGTACCAGAATCCTAGTTACTAGAATCAAGTTCTCGATTTGTAAAAATCAGGAATTCTGTCCACAAACTCCGAAAGCTAAACAAAAGACACTCCAACCAAAAATGGGGAGTTAGTGTTATTGATTGCTAAAATCAAATTCCTGTGTCTTAAGAATTTCAAATTCTGTCTATGGATTCTGATATCCAGAGAAAAGACACCAGAACCAAGAATGTAGATTCCAGATTCTTGATCAGTTCTGGGATCCAATGTCGGGGTTGTTCGAATCCGAAATTCTGTCTACAAACCACAAAATATAGAAAAACTACCGCGGGACTAAGAGCAAGGAATTCAAATCCTTGATTACTGGGATCCAATGTCCGTCATGTTAGAATCCGAAATTCTGTCTACAAACTCCAAAATACAAGAAACCCCGACAGTATGGAATCCAATTTCTTGATTGCTGGATTCAATGCCCGTCTTGTTAGAATCCAAACTTCCGTCTAGAAACCCCTAAATATTGACAAAAGCCAAGAGTATGAAATCGAAATTCATGAATGCTAGATTCCAATGTTAGTCATGTTAGAAGAATTCTGGCTACAAATTCCAAAGTCTATAAAAACGACACTGAAATAAAGAGTTAGGATACCAGAATGCAAGACCATCTTAAGATTGGCCATAATTCCACCTAGGCAGACATTTTATTTAAGATATAGGTAAAATATTAGATATAATATTTCAAAAACTAAATGTTTTCAATCTTACAGATCATCTTCAGAGTTAAAAACTGAATAAAATTGACGCAGCAGTTTTAATTCAGTTTGTAACTCTGAAGATGATCTGTAAGAGCGAAAAAGTTTAGTTTTTTTAAATATCTTATCTACTACCTATATTTTATATGAGACATCTTAAGATTATTTTGATTGTTTCGAATGTTATAACCACACTTCACTTACAAGGTTTTTCCGTCCTAATGGACTTGCCGAGTCGATTTCCAGAACTCACGTACATTTCCGTTGACTTGAAATATCCTTGGACGGTTCCTAAATAATATGGGTTACTTTTTACCAACGCGTGAAAAGTGACAAACACTTTCTCTCCTTGCTGTTCTTTTGTATGGTTAACACCGTCACTTAACTGCAGGGAGTGGTTGCCAGGCAGAAAAGCAGTGGTAATATTGAGGCGGAGATCTTGAATCCCAATAGTGTAATCCGCATAGCGAATAACACCTTTGTAAAACTTTCCGGACTTGCCCAACTGCAGATACCCATACAAGATGTCTGGAAGCAACAATATAGCCTGTAAATTATCTTGGAAGAACATTTGCACAAGCAAAATATTTCTAAAAACAACTATACTTGCGAAGAAGTGTAAACACTTTATGACACGGATTCGCAGATGAAATAAAAGTTATTCACACTGGCCAACTGCAGATATCAATAGAGGATATCTGGAAAATTTGATAAGTTTGTAAATACCGTGAAGAAAACCTGCAAAATGTTTCTGAAAAGTGTTATATACGCGAACAAGTGTGAATACTTAGTGGAGCAGACAAATAGGCGCGGGTTTTCAGATGAAATAATGAATATTGAAATATGTGTGGTTTTATTTCTGAACAAAACCTTTAAATTAACAATTTACCATCATTTTATCAACAACAAACAAAATCGGCCATGACACCTTTTAAATGCGTTTACTGCAAATTCGCTTTCTCATAAACAATTAAAACATGTTTAAAGACTTAGAAAAAGTTACATACTTTAAGAAGTAGGCAACCACCTTTAGGGAGTCTGTTTTGCCGTTTTTAGTTACAGTTTTTTATTTCCTCACCAGTGCACTTGTCCTTTACAATTTTGCCTTTACAGTAACACCAATATGTACCAGGGTACCTTCCACTAACACGGACACTATCCTCTGGACACGAAGCCATGGCTTCGAGCAGCTTGTGATTTGATGCTGAACGAAAGAAATTTAATTAGCAAATAAGAAACAATTGACAGCTAATTCAATATCTAAGCTCCTTTTGATAAGAATTGACAGCTTATTGGTAGATTGTGTTCTACAGCTAGAAGTAGTGATTATGCTAGCAGAGGTGCTTATGGTAGTGATGATGGTAGTAGAAGTGATTATGGTAGTGATGGTGGTAGTAGAAATGATTATGGTAGTGAAGGTGGTAACAGAAGTGATTATTAGTGGCAGTAGCAGTTATTATTGTAGTGATTATGGTGGTAGCAGTGATTATAGTAATGATAGTGGTAGTATACATTATTATGGTAGTTATGTGGTAGTAAAAGTGCGTGTGGTAATAATTGTAGTAGAATGATTATAGTAATAATAATGGTATAGTAAAAGTGATAATGGTAACGATATTGGTAGTAGAAGTAATTATAGTAGTGATGATGGTGGTAGTAAAAGTGATTGTGGTAGTGGAGGTGGTTGTATATAGAGTTATTATGGTGGTGGAAGCGGTAGTGGTTGGTAGTAAAAGTTACTATAGTAGCTATAGTGGTAGTGGTAGTAGAAGTGGTGGCCATCGGTAGTAGTGATAGTGGCAGTAGCAGCATTTATGGTATTGATGGTAGTAGAAGTGATTATGGTAGTGACTGTAATATAGTAGAAATGATTATGGTAATAATAGAGGTAGTAAAGTGACTATGGCAGTGATTGTAGTAGTAGAAGTGATAACGGTAATGATATTGATAGTAGAAGTAAATTGTGGTAGTCATAATAATAGTAGTGATGGTTCAAGAGGTGAAGTTAACAATTCTAATGAGTCTTTAAACATGAATAAAGGCGACTTTAATTTTCATTCGACCATTAATTTTTGCACTGAGGTGATATATCACTACACTGATATGGTTTTACTAACGATTTGCGCGAATGTTGATGAAATATTTATAACAGTTACTTAGAAAGAGAGTACAGTCGTTTCTTTCGGTACCCACCATCTAAAATAAGGTCATCCACTTTAACGCTTTTCTTTTTGCCTCCTTCTAAATGCACGATATAACTCTTTCCCTTACTGTCAGTCTTGTCAACCTTGCCTGGAATGTAACTGCTTCCATCATGAACAATAACACTGTTGACGGCATTATACAGCATTCAGCATACAAGAACTTTGTAAAATATAGAAATTCAGTTCATCATGAGTTCACATTCACGCTGGACCAAATATCATGATTTGATGATAAAATTTCATATAATTTCTACAGACTAATTTAAAAAAACTTGTATAACTTTGTAACAAAACTAGATCTTTTGATTAAAAACAATTACAACTTAAATTTAGTTGTACAACATGATAAAAAGCTGATTGACAAAGTTTTGGACTCAAGTTCTTCTTTAGGGTAATTCAAATTGTCATTGTTTCTGTCGAAACACATACGCAATCATTGCCCTTTAAGTTATATATCTAATAACACTGCTGTGAAGGAACCTTTTTTTGATACGCTCTTTATCTATTGCGTACAAAAATCAATCACAAGTTTGGTAAAAGGTAAAACTCTAGACTTATAATTTTGTAACATTTGATGGTTAACCCTCGACACCGTTAGATGACGCCTGAATCCATGTGTCCCTCAGCTTTTTTCAGCAAAGCTGGGAGTATGTATGCTGGTCTGGGAATGTCAGCTACACTATTAATCGTAATAAGACTAATTTCAATAAGAAAGATACTTAATTGTCATGCTGCTAAAATGGTTGCGTAGCTATGTCTAAGAACGGCAGCTACACTATTACCCTCTGAATATAAATAAAAAGAAATAATGCCTCGTCCAGACGTATCCGGATATTTTTGAGTCCGCAATTTTTTCTTTTCGGAATTGTTTCTGTCCACACGTAGCCGCTTGAATGCGACGAATCGGTAAAACGATAACAATACTTTTTAAATCCGCTCGCAAGATTGGAAATTTTTGAATACATTTTGAATCCGACACCATGTGTAAGCTCGAATACGGATAATTTCTAATCCATTTTGCAGCAAATTAGTCTCCAAACTTACCGCGTAATTTTTACATGAAGGCTTAGTCGATAATACTAGAATAAATCCGGATACATGGAGGATCAAGTGGACGCGAAAATTGTGTTTGAATACGCTACGTGTGAGCGAGAAAATTTTGACATCCGTAAAAAATACTTTGCGGATACGTGGGAACGAAGCCTATAAAAACGCTTACTATGGATGTGCACGAAGTGCCACGTCACTGGGGCTTCTTAGAACGTCGATTGGTTGATAATCTTTGAAGTCGTCGTTGAATGCAGTAATGGTTTTACCACCAGCTTTTATCGTCACTGTTTTTCTGCCCACGGATGTGATAGTACCGAGGGAGTAAGATTTTTTGTTCATCTTCACCAGCACTTCGTGACTTCGAGATATTTCTTAAGAAAAAAATGTCTTATTTAGGAAAATCTCCTTTTTTAAAATTTTGTGCTACATCTCCCAATAGAGCCTTGCTCTTCTAGCTCCCTTCAAATGCCCTCCATGGGTTTTCGATAGTATTTCCCAAACTTTTATTCCAAAACACATTGTTTCCTAACACATGATTCCTTTTGCGGTATCTCCCAATAGTTCACTGCCCTTTGGAACTCTTCGTCTACTCCTACTCTACATGCAGTTCTTTTAATACTTTCAGTCGAACCAAATTTCTATTTAATTCTTAATCTCGCTTTCCCCTTCTAGAAACTTGTTATACTTTCCCTCCACTCCTAGAAACGTGTTACACTTCCCCTCCTTCCTAGAAACTTGTTATACTTTCCCTCCACTACTAGAAACTTGTATAACCCTTTAATACTTAAGTTAAACTTGTTACACTCCCCCTCCCCCTACTAGAAACTTGTTATACTTTCCTTGCACTCCTAGAAACGTGTTACACTTTCCCCTCCTTCCTAGAAACTTGTTATACTTTCCCTCCACTCCTAGAAACGTATTACACTTTCCCCTCCCTTCCTAGAAACTTGTTACACTTTCCCTCACCTCCTAGAAACGTGTTACACTTTCCCCTCCTTCCTAGAAACTTGTCATACTTCCCTCACCTCCTAGAAACGTGTTACACTTTCCCCCCCTTCCTAGAAACTTGTTATACTTTCCTTCCACTCCTAGAAACGTGTTACACTTTCCCCTCCTTCGTAGAAACTTGTTACACTTTCCCTCACCTCCTAGAAACGTGTCACACTTTCCCCTCCCTAGAAACTTGTTATACTTTCCCTCCACTCCTAGAAACGTGTTACACTCTCCCCTCCCCCTACTACAAACTCGTTATACTTTCCGACCACTCCTAGAAACGTGTTACACTTTCCCCTCCTTTCTAGAAATTTGTTATACTTTCCCTCCACTTCTAGAAACGTGTTACACTTTCCCTCCACTCCTAGAAACGTTTTACACTTTCTCTGCACTCCTATAAACGTGTTACACTTTTCCTCCACTCCTAGAAACGTTTTAGACTTTCCCCTCCTTCTTAGAAACTTGTAACGCTTTCCCTCCCCTCCTAGAACTTGTATACATGTAATCCTTACTCAAGTTACACTTTCCCTTCACTGGTGCTAATCCTCCATGACACAGACAGGAATAAGTCCCCGGATAATCGCCAGTAACACAAACGGTGCCTGGAATTTTGTCACAGTTGTGAGTTCCCATAGTGCAGTGATCTTCATTACCTGAAAGTACAGAATGTTACCATGTTAATATCTATTGTTAATGTTTATTACCACAATTGGTATAGTAGCGTATGCCTTGTAAGGGCTCGTCTCATTTCTAGCAGTTTATTATCTTGCTTTTCCCTTGCAATGTTTCTTGCAATGTAAAGCATAAAAGGGACGAACACGAGATGATATGTTCCAAAAGGTGACAGCACAAGACAAATGACATGTTGGTAAATTCTCCCAACTGAGCTTCATACTTTCTATATAGGCAGTTTGGGAGAATTTAGCTCTTCAACTTCCACATCTTATGCTATTTGATCAATTTCTATATTCTTATTATTAGTTATATTATTTTGTTTGGTTATGTAAAGAGAGGTTAAATGTTGATAAACTGCCTGGAGCTGAAAAGATTAAAACACTTCATCAACAACAGGTGAAAATCTTTCACTTTATTTCACGTTCTTACCAGCAAACTTCAAGTTTTCCTTTGCAACTTGTCGCTCTTTGCCATAAATAAAATTTTCCACTGCATGATACTCGTCCATTCTTCTTGCGTAATGTGTCCCTTTATATGCACTGGCAGCAGGGAGAACAAGATGGTTGCCTTTTTGTTTACCATTCAGCATTCCTACAATGAAACAATTTGTGCATCGCAGATCAAGTCTTGACTATGGATGTGATTTGGGTTCGGTTGGTTGTTTTTGTGTTGTAGTATAGCGTTAGTTATGGTTGACAATGATTTTGGTTGTGTTTGTGAATACGATTGTGACTGTGATTGCCAGGTGCTAGTTGTTGCTGTGGTTGTGATTTTGATTCCAATTATTAGTAATTTTTTGACATAATCGTGGTTGTGATTGTGACAGTACGTTGTTGTGCCTGTGGTTGTAGTTGTATCATCATCTAGTCGTTGGTCTTCTGTCACACGATACCGTTGTTCTGTAGTCTTCTGGGCCCGGTTCCTCAAAACCAGATTAGTTTTAACCGAGGGTTAATTACCATGACAACCAATAGGTTTTGTTAAGAGTTAACCCTGGGTTAAGTTAATCGGGGTTTTGAGGAACCGGGCCCAGGTCTTCTTAATTATTTACTAGCTTTCGACAGGACTGCCGAAAGCTAGTGAATGATTAACGACCAGAAGACTACAGAACAACGGTATCGTGTGACAGAAGAACAACGACTAGAAGATGATACAACCAACCACGATGGCCCAAAGTAAGACTTTATCAGAAGGTTGTAGTTGTGCATGAGACTGTGGTCGTGACTGAGGTTGTTTGTTTCTTTTCTTTATTATTTATATAGCGTCGTCTCTTCTGAGGTTTTTATTGGGACTATGGTTGTGATTCTGATTGTTATTATTGCTTGGTTGTTTTTGAAATTGTTTTTGTGATTGTGATTGTGATTGTGATTGTGATTGCCAGAGTGTAGTTATGTCTGCGATTCTGTTTTTATTATCTTTATTCACTCAAATCAGCAAAATCACATTGTAGTTTTCATTTTGATCGCTAACAATAAATTTAGGTAAAATCTTACCAAAGAGTAAAAAATTTCCTCTTGCAGAGTCTTTATAGCCAACCGGGACTTTGGACGATAAGAGCTTTTCATTTAGGGTTATACCGTCTGCGATCAGGCTGTTGTCAGAGTAATACATCCATTCAGTTGATTTAAGATTGTCTGCCGACATGAACTCGTACTCCTCGTTACCGTAAGACACAAGTTTACCCATCTTGTAAGCGTTTGCTGCTGCTTTGATCCAAAAGCTTGTCTCCACATCTAAAAATAGGAAGAAAATGTTGAGACTGTGAAATTCTTATGGAAAAAAGTTCACATATAAATTTTCTCTTTTCCAAGGATACCGAATTTTTGTAAAAGTAGCAATACGTTTTAGTAAAGTTCAGGAATTTATGATACGTTGGTCGTATTTCGGCCGAGCGACGGTTGTACCTTGACACAATATAAATTTTAGGCACACAACTGACACTTCTGGTTTCCATACGATTCTCCGGATCGTGCTAATCATCCCAAAATCTTTGCAAGTGATTCGAACGATCCGGCCAATCCGGACGATTATGTGGAAACATATTGATATGTTAAATAACTATTCTGTTTGATCTACTTTGGTTTCTTGAATCCAATGTAGCAAAATTGAAATATGGTAGAATAAACCTAATTAGTCGGGGTAGTACAAACGTATAAGCCCGCGGCTTCTTTTTGTCTACTGCCTCACCATTACAGATACACCATTTTACTATATTGTTTAATATACTTGGCTTTGTGTCTTGAAAAAACTCATGCGGCACTTGAAATGTTCAGCGTTTGTGATGGGCCTTAAAATCTCAACCATGAATAGATTTAAACCCGAACAGTCTTGAAAAGGGTTAAAATAATGAGAAATGAATAGTAACGTTCTTATTTATGTTGCAAGAATACGTCATAAAGCGCTAGTACTTAAAATGTTTCGGTAGTATGTTCTTATGGTGGTTTGCCACATTCTTAAATCATTTAGGGGATTGTGAAGAAAAGACAACTCACTCTTGCTTGCCAAGCAGGAAAATCCATCTTTTTGTATGAATGAACCTGGTTTACAAGTGCATCTGTATTTCTTGCTCATCAACACACAGTTGGCAGTTTCATCTGAGAACGAAAAAAAGGTTAAAATTATGTTACTATTTCAACGTGTTGTTACTTCCAATAGTTTAGAAGGGTTTCAAAAAGATTTGAAGTTTGAGTTAGCAATGAAAAGTAGACGTTGATCATTTTGTGATGTTTATAATAGTTAGTAATATATAAGAATAAATTATTTCTTTTGTATTCTTACTCATGAATAAAAACACTTAGAATTTAATACAAAAAATTGGGAAAAGGAAAGAAAAAAAGTTTACTGTTTGGGCACCAAATTCTGAATATTTAATAACTAACGTTACATATGTAGCTAGATTATGTTATACTATATAGACTATATGGCTTACACTAAGTTAGACTATATAGACTATATGGCCTAGCTATGTTAGACTATATGAACTGTATAGCTTAGACTAAGTTAGACTGTATACCCTAGTTGTGTGAGACTGTATGAACTATATGGCTTAGGCTATGTTAGACTGTACTGCACTGTACTGCACTAAACTGCACTGTATTGCAATGTATTATCCCGCACAGCTGTATTTTATGCTGAATCATCTCAAGACTGCATGGTAAATACATTTCCGAAAAATGCAAATATCTCTTTGTACCTTCTCGCCTTTTTTTGTGCGTTTCATTTAATTACCTTTTCTCTGGCCGTAAAGTTCCACTCGCAAGGCGATTTTTCCCTTGTTAGCTGTTGGTTTGATCTTTATACATCTCGCCACGGGCGCTACATCCAAGCTTTGCACTTTTATTGTGTTATGATCAGAATTCCCTTCCAACGAAACTTTTTGCTTTAAAAAAAAAAGCAAATCAAAACTTAAAACACATTTTATCCTTTTTAAAACATGAATCAACAACCTATTAGAAGTTATAAAACTTAGCGATATAAATGAACGGCGTTTGACGACGTTCTGTGGTCACTCAAGTCCTAAATGAATGCATAAAAATCTTGTTAATATTCCACTTAAAACCAAAAATAGATTAAGATTTAAAAAATTTGCTTCACAACAAGGGATAGAATTTAATGGGCCTCAAAGTTATACTAAGGCCAAGTTCATGCAGAAATCGAACTTTACATGTGCCGAATCTAATGCAAATGAGATAGAATAATAGCATTTTCTCATTTGTGTTAGATTAAGCCTAAAATAGTACTTTAAAACAATAAAAAAAACTGGGGTAGTTAAAAAAGTTCTGAACGAATTGAGTCACATGTTTGTTTAGTTTTGCTTTAAGTTCGCGAATGCAAAACATTTCAAAGATCAAACTTTCAAATTCGCTCTGACTCTATCTTAATAATTTTAAAACATTTTTCTATTTCGCTTGGATCTTTTGCACGTTGATCTCTCACGTATTTGAAATCACGTTTAAGAACTTAGAAATGAACACAGACAGACGAGAAATGTTCTTCATTTTTTTCCTCTCATTTTTACATATATATTTCCCATTTTTACAATTATTTTCTTGTTTCACTATTTTCATTTTTAACGTCAACTTAGTTTTGTATTTCTAGTTTTAATTAATTTATTTTTATTTCACTTACTACTTGTTTTTTGCATTCCGCATCTGCATAAAAGCTTGCATTGTATTTTTCGACCCAGCTAGTTTTGTCATCACGACTTCCCCTTGTCCCTATACCGCAGATGAAGTACGGGTTATAAAGTTGAATCTGGATAGATGCTGATTTGTCAGTTGTAGTCCAACCACGGCGGTGCATCCGAGCCTCGTTTGCTTTGTAGACATTTTCAGAGGTAGCTGAGAACCAACCATTCGCAACAACATCTTCACGGGCGAGTCCCAGCGGTTTATTGATGCAATCTGTGAAAGAAATTCTAATTTAATGATATACACGCTTTTTTTATAAGAACAACTTTATAAGAACAATGAGGCTCAAATCTGCCAAAGTTTAAGAACAATTTTAAACAAGTTCAGGCTGAGGTTTGATAACTAGAAAAGTTTTTGTGGTAGAAAATTGACTGAAACTTAGCGATACAGCATAAAACATAAAATGATTCATTGTAAAGACTGCTCCACAAACAATGAAGGTAGCTCGCCTCTATAAAATCAGCTGTACAATACACGTGTGTCGCAAGGCGTTTCATTTTCCAATACCATGTTTTATTTTGTTTTTTCTTCAATAAAAACCGCTCACAGAAATAAGAAC
>JAOCPT020612621.1:0-10073 GCA_026546935.2 Palythoa grandiflora | reverse complement strand
TCAATCTGGTTTTCATTACAAGATTACGAAAATAAAAGATCTAACAAAACACAAGTTACGATCCTATCACACGCGGACAAGAAGCTAAACTGAACTCCAAGAGTCTCACTTTGACCATTTGTGACGTCACAAACTATATGCACTCAAGCGTGACAAATTGTCGTTACTTCGGAGCACTTCGGAAAATGCAACTGCAGATAATTATAACTCCTCAGAAATTCAAAATATCATCATGAAAACTTCTGAAGTTGGTACTAACGTCATTTACTACATATAAAACAAAAATATTGATTTCGTTGCATTTCACCTTTAAGCTTCAGTTTCAGTTTATTTCTTGCTTTATATCTTCAAGAGTCAATCGAAACAATCCGGCTTTTGAGCGTGAAACGAAACAAATATTAGCATTACATCATAGAATGTATTACCTTTGGCACAGTAACACTCGGTTCGAGCGAGATTTTTTCCGCTTGAACTTATCAAAATTAGACTAAAATGCCATCATAGCTTCACATGTGGAACAACATATTTTTTTCATTACCGATCGGCACATGAGAAATTCGATGTTTGGCTCGGATCTTAAATCAAAGCCAGTTGAAAGTAAGTGCTTAAGTATAAAAATTTTAGGATTTAGAAACAAAAATAGACACTGCATAGAACTCTCTGGAATTATTGTCTATGTCAATCAGTACTAAAATTATTCCAAATGCACTATGGGAAGAAAACAAGTTAGTTTCAACAATTATCGTATCAGCAAATGATTTGGCTTCCTATTCCTAAGACAAGAGCCGTGTGCGTGTTCCAGTAACCATTGCTGTGTTGTCAAAGTAACAGTGTCCCGTGCCTACTCGACTGTAAGTTAAGTTTTTAAAGTTTATTTTTATACTTTCGATGCAATATAAATCTTATGAGTTTGAAGTATCTTATTTCTCACATCCTATTATATGGTCTGCCGCCTTATTTATTTAGTTACCCGAAACCATGTAGAAATAGTTGTTTTAGATTCTCGGGCCGATCTAGCATTTTTATAGATAAATAACCGGAACATTTACCTATTTTTAAACTATTCTGTTCATTTCATTCTCGCAGATTTTAAACAAGCAACACAAGAATAGTGAGCGTGATTAATATCGAGAGTTATTCGGTATTGAAACCTATCAAGCGAGTCGTTGATTGCTCGCACTCCTTTAACAACACGAATTCACGAACTCGATGATTTTTGTTGTTTTTTCGAAATACTTCAATACATAGATTTCTCTTTTATCGATAAAATGGCTCTGTGCTAATAGGAGCGCATATAAACAAGTCGAAGTGCGAAGATATCTAATTTAGTAATTATCGACAACTGTTCCTTTGTATTTCGTGTTTTGCAGAAAAGACCGACCCATATAAATGAAACAGCGTGTAAGAACGTATGACTTCTTTGTCCAATTATTTTTGATTTTATGTGTTGATGGCAAATATCCTGGCCTCGTTGATTCAGTAATTCTTTGTAACTTTATCTACAAATGTCGACACTGGGAGGACTCAATTTACAGCCGATTTCTGACTCAATAAATACGAGGTTCCGATATCAATGTACATAAACGAGACCTTATGACCTCCACCTTCGATTATTATGTTATAACTGCCTAAACTTTCTGAAGTAGTAAAGTCTCTTCATTCCTGGAATCTCAGTTTTGCAACTGTGCATTGACAAGCCCATGTTTCGCTCTCTAGAACTCGTATATTTTCTATTTTAACTTTTCAGACGGCTCAAATTCATTCAGCTGATTCAGTTTAATCAAAGTTGCTTTGGTTTAATGTCTTTCATCTAGAGATAAAATTTACAATCACGGATAGTAACAATCTATTTTTAAAAATATATCCGTAGTACAAGTGCAAGTATATAAAATGGTATATACAGAGGACTTCAAGGTGGGACGTAACGTACTATTATACCTGCAACGCGAGTCTTGCATAAAGGACTGCGACAGTCTAAAATTCTTCATACCCTGGTTTACAAAATCCATTCCACTAGTGAGTTCCGCGCAGTAACTGGTTTGCAATCTATAGATCTGTATAGATTTTTAAAATTTGTCTCATTTTGCTCAAAGTAAGTGTTTAATGTAAGTTTCAACAAAATGTAATTTAACTTGAGTTATGACGTTGAAGCGTAAGTATTAAATCAAGATAACATGAATTTTTAAAATCTATCAAGCGGTTCCTTTTTAGTTGTAATAATTAACACCTTTTTTCCCAAAAATATTGGCCCTCGCTGAATCTCGAGTAGCTGCAACGCGCAAGGCACAATCGAAGTTCCGGCTCGAATAAAAACAGCCACAAACTGTCGACATATATAGACCATAATATACTTGCTAGGACAACATTTTTGCGGATGGTCGAGGAAAATCACGACTGACCGAAACTACTAGAAAACTGAGACCTAAGGCCAATCGTGACCTTGTGTTAACAAATCGAAACCAGACTTTCACCATTCTATTTTAAAAACAATTTACTAAGATGTCTGATGAGACTGAAGAAGGTAAGTAAAATTTCTACTGGATTCACAGTCATGCCTCAGTTCGGTGTTCTGATTATTTGTGTCGGCGATTTGATGTTGCCAGTTCTAACGGAATTCTAGACGAATCAAGGGTATGTGTGGATGGAATAACGTAGCACTGAAGGTTTTATTATTAACGTACGTGACAAAATAATCCTTGTTATTTGTTCTTGAATCGATTTAACTTCAAGAAAAGAATTCAAAACAAACGTCCAAGATAAAACCAATATCACGATTGGTCATGAATTATGTCTGCGGTGGGTGAATGGACTGCGAATGTTCTTTTGACAATGAGAGTAATTGTTTGTTTTCGCAGACGAATTCCGATTTGACAATTCATCACTCATTCCACAAAATACAATTACAGATTTGTTTTTATATCGTGCCTTAATCTAACTGTTTCTTTTGTCTCCAACTAATTAAAAAGTATGTCTTAAATCCAGCCTCTTTCTCGTAACATTTGAATCTGTTATACTTGAGTAACACCTCGTTGTGACCCGTTGTCGCTCGTGTTGGTCACATTCAAACATTTTTCTAAAAGCTTGCCTCTTTGGATTTATTTCAAATATTTCGCTCTAAATAGCCTAATTTAATTGTGTGCCTTGTTTAAAACATAAGTGCCAGAACTGTTTAAGTGATGAGACAAGACATTGTGAGTCGTCAATAATAAATTATATCATACATAGTTCATACATGTCTAAAGCATTTGCAATATCTTTCCTTGGAGCTGGTAGACGGTATTTGCGCTTGTTGTAAAAATATTGTATTTTCTTATTATATTGTCGCTATCTTTATGAAAATTCTTTAGCTTTAGTATTTTAAAAATCTTCAACCAGGATTTTTTTATATCATAAAAGCGTTGAAGCGGTAAATTGCCCAAAAAATAAAAACCGTCAGCATCACTGTATGTACGTAATACTTAGATTGATTCCAAAAAAGTCCTGTGCCTAATAACACAAGCATTTCATTTCCGCATTTTGAGGGAAGTTCAAGAGAATTTTTAAGTATTTTTCAAAACTAATTGCTGCGCTAGCAATGATTTGTGCACCAAAATTCTGTTAACTAGCCCCGTGACTACCAAAATGGAGAGATTCTTCACTCAATTCTACCTACTAATGTTTGCTAGAATGCTTTGTCAGTTTTTTCTACGAGTCATTCACGCAAATGAATCGCACCTGACTGTACTGACACAGCTGACAAACGAGATTTGGCTTTCTGATGACTGAATTCCGGCCACTCCACATGCTTTCGGTGGGAGGAGTTGATTCTCAGACATATCTTAGATCGGTTTTTGCACCAAAAAATATGTTCTTTCGATTTTGATATCCATGGCGGGTTGTGATTTTACCCTCTTTTAGCATTTGATTTTAGGTTTTCAGAGTCAGAAGTGCTGATGATTCTATATATGGATTTGTTATCTAAGCGATTTTCGTTTTCCAACTGGTTTCCGGTTTATGGATTCGAGATTTTCGTTTTTCTACCTAGGCCGGGCGCCTTGTGTGTTGAACACCCTATATATTTTAAAAGTAAAAAGGTTCAGAAAGAAGTCGAAAAAAAAACACTAAAATATCATACGTTGACCATCAGTATTAATTAATGCAATACTTCACTGTTCACAGGGCCCATAATAACATTGATTAATTTTCTTTGGAGCAAGATAAGATTTATCTTATAAGACATAGATAAGATTTATTGCAGTTTTGCGGTTTGGGATAATTGCTGTTTCTTATGAGCACCAGCGCTCCCACTTCTTTTAGATCTAGAGAGGAAATGTGGGCGCACACACCGGAAAAAGAGCGGGTTCGACTTCGACTACTTTGTTTCTCTGAATTCATATCATTAAATTTATAAATTAACAAAGAACATTTAAAAAAATCTTTTTAGAGTTGAAATTTAGAAAAATATGTGAGAAACTTCAGGATTTAATAGCTCTTGCCAAATTTTAACCACGTTCCCAACGCCCTTTCCTCTTCCGAGAAGGGGAGGAAAAGGAAAGGGCCCTGGGAACGAGGTTGTCACAAAGCCAGAATAGACCTTTATCACGCTTGTTTGAATCAATTAAAAATCCATCCCTCCTAACCTCGATTTCATGCAAACTTTCATATGTTTTCTTTTAAAGTTTCGTACGAAATTGTGTTTTTAAAATCTTCATTACTACCACAGTTTTTAAGATTAAAAAAAACAAATTTTCAGTACTTACTAATTTCGACCTGTTCTTTTCATTTCTGCCGTTTAAATTGCAATAATATTAATTTTTAACTGTCTCAAACAAGCGTGATAAAGGTCTATTATTAGGGCAACTACCACAGAAGATATCAAATCTGTGAGGCTGATAAAACATGCACGCTGTTTTCTACAGGATTGGGTCTTAAGACTTCAATGCTTTTTGCCATAACTTAATCTTAAATTTTAATACCTTCTTCGTCTTGAAACGCGACGTTTTACTTTGTTCCACTGGCAAATTTCCGCAATAAACGGAACTCAAAAGATAGACCCGTTTTCCCGGTGGCAACTTTCTATTGGAGATTTGAGTTTCATTTACAGATAGTTACTTGGATTTTTCACCAGCCCCAACCATATGCAAGAACAGTTTTCAGGGATCCCGCGCAGCATTAAAAGTCATTTAAAAAAGTTAGTATGAGTCTCTTTGCAAATTTAAGGCCTAAAAAAGGGCTTTTGATTTTTTTAGAATTGCTCCCTGAGGTCTTAAAAGGCATCAAGTGTGAAAAAATGAAAATGAGTTGCTCAATAGCAGTCACTTTTCTATATATTCTTGGGATATTCATTACGTTTTGTGCTAGTCAATCGGACGAACGACGCGTGTTGTTTACAAGTTTATTCCTGTTTGCTGACTGTGCAAGTCAGTGGAAGAAGCCTGGGTACGATTTTCAAGCCACGTGACTTCATCGGAGGTCACGCGACCGCAGAGCGACAAGTTCGATGTCACATGAGATCATTTGTGATGTGCTCTGGTGAACCTTTTGGGACATCCAGGATGACATTACATTACCAGTCCTTACAATGAACTTGCAAGTATACACTAAAAGTAATGTATTGATTACTCAGAGATTTTCAATTTTATATTATTTTCAAACTTGCTTCATTTGAAATTTGTACGTGTACGGTCTTGAAAGGTCAATCTTGATAAAGATGGTAAAACACTATTCTATCAGTCGTTCGATATTCCATTTTGTGAATTTGTGTTAAAAATCTAATTCATAGGATAGGTGTTAAATTTTATTATTTTTGGCATTAAAAAGTCTTAAAAAGGTCTTAAAATTGAGCAGTCCTTAGCTGCAGGAACCCTGTTTTTTTTGTTTTTAACACTATCCAGCAAAAGAAAAGCTCTGCCAAACTTACTTTTCCAACACAAAAAAATTATTAACCTGCCAGCCTTGGGCAAAATAAACTTTTCCAGCAAAATAAATTAGCATTAACGTGCCAGCCAGCAAGAGAAGTAAATGTGGAACAGACATTTTGTAGAACAGCTCTGTAGGGTGGTCTTGTCGGTCTCTCTCAGTTTCTAGCTCTCTTGGAGTACTGGGCCGCTTGCTGTGTCTTTCCATCTTTCTCAATCAACTTCTATTCTGTCTGTTTTGAGCTGTCCACGTCTTAAACCTATTTCATATCTTTCGCTTTCAGCTGTTCTCCTCCATAGTGTCTTCCTTGGATGACTCATCTTCCTCTTTCTCTCTCTCAGTTCCTAACTCTCTTAGAGTATTGGGCCGCTTGCTGTTTCTTTCCCTCAATCAACGTGTATTCCATCTGTCTTGAGCTGTCCACTTAAACCCATTTCATATCTTTCCCTTTCAATTGTTCCACTCCGTGTCTTCCTTGGATGACCCATCTTCCTCTTGGAGCATTGGGCCGCTTGCTGTGTCTTTCCAGCTCAATCAACGTCAATTCTGTCTGTCTTGAGCTGTCCACGTCTTAAACCCATTTCATATCTTTCCCTTTCAATTGTTCTACTCCGTGTCTTTCTTGCACGATCTCTCTTCCTATTTCTCCCGCGTTGTCATTAAAGAAGATCCCCTTGACAATCCTGTCTCAGAGCTCAACAGCCCTTTTAGTTTCTTCCTTTATAAACTGACTATGGCTTGTTGAATCACGGCATAAGAAACATTTGCTTTAGTTTTTCGTTGGTGCACGCACGCACAATTAAAACCTTGAGAATCATCAGTAAAACTAATTTCTAAGAATAAAATTTGCGTCAGTCTATTTTGCGTTTTGCAGACGAATATTTTACTTGAATTATGTTTGACACAGTGTACAATTTTTTCCGGATTTTGTGCGAAACGAGAGAAAAAGTTTGAAACAAAAATTCCAAGAATTTTACGTGCGATACTTTTTGCAGAATCTACTACGGCTGCGGCAGTAGACATTGTTACCCAATCGGCACTTTTCTTGCTAGAATGACGATAGCCTGCGCAAAAAAACAAAACTAGGCTCTTCAAGAGGGGTTTGGGTTCCATTTGAGAGCTCCTAGGCCTTCCAACCAACCCCCTTTCTCGCCCCCGAGCTTTGGTCAGATCTTATGACTTAATTGCAAAACCGGATGTAATAAAAGCGAGCATCTTACAAGTTGGTATGGCCGAACAATAAGCGAGGAATCAGAGACAAAATGTTATAGTTTTAACTAAGATGATATCGTCACCATAGGGGCCGAGATTTAAAAACCGTATTGCTTTACAGTTTTATGAAATTTCGCGCAATCTTTTTCGTGAAAACCGCCAAAATTAGTGCACGCGTTAGTTAATACTAAAGATTAAGATGACTTCAAGTTACCGCTCCAGGTTAAAAGAGAGTTTATACAGTAAACATTGTAAAGGAAATAATAAATTGAAAATCTGTTGCTTAATAATGTAACTTGTCAGATAAACCTTAAACAGAAGTCATTTTTTTTATCTGCCCATCAGCTTGTCGACAACACTCCTGGCTTTGTACAATGCGTCGTGTGTCTTTTTGAACGCTTGTGATATATAGCTTTAAGTTTATATTATACAATTTCATATATACCTCTAATTAAAACCGTTAGTAAAAGAATATTTTTGATGCAAATATAAACAGGTTTGTTGAGCTTCTGATGTGTGTATTTCTATACGTGTTGTATAACAAAGTTTACAGCGACAGACTTAATTTGCCAAGGTCACCTATATCATTTTTTCACAAATGCGTGGGCTTTTTTTCTTAAGACTCACTTAATATTAGATCTTTGTGATAAACCGCAGGTTTTTATTCCCATCTATACGCAAGTGAGCCGGCAGTCTCTGCAATGCTTTATGTTTATACTAGTTATGTTCTCTGTTGCAATCTAAGCCTGTAACACATCCTAATCGATAGTTCACACTGATCCTTAAACTAGCTGCATTTACCATTCCCATATATATGACGAAACAGTATCATTTCATATCCTGGCGATGTTGTGAACAATGGCCAGTTATCAACATTAACTCAGTAGGGAGTCTTTGTTTTAAAGTAAGTGCAAATATGACCTCTTTCGGTTTTTTACCTCTAATAGCAAAACGTATGTGTTGTTAGACCTGACATCTGCAATGTTAAGTTACTATGTGACTTACCACTGGGATATCAAAGATATCTGATCCTTTTTCTCTCGGGGCGCTATACCTGGCTTGCCCCTCAATTTTCACAGTTCACCAGTCTACTGTAAAATACATTATGTTGATGTCTCAATATCTGCAACAATGATTAAGTGATGAGCCACCACACGAAAGAGAGATTGACTTTCTTGAAATGTTTTTGAACGCAACTTTGGAAAGAAGATTCGCGCAGATGTGACGAAGAAACCAGTTTTTATCAGTTATGAGTGTGAACATTCCCATTTTTCATCGGTATGAACGCCGACGGAGTACAGTATCTGATATAATAGGTATGCATATTGCGTTATATTTTGACTGTTTACAGACTGAAGGAATTTAAAAGCTAGACATTATGTTTATGGTTCACAAATATTCCCTGAATTTCGTGTTTAGTATACTGTGCATTCCTTTGAAAGTTTTTCCCTTCTCTGGTGTAAAGACTTTTAAACGTTGCTTATTGAAGATGATTTTGTTTTTATTTTATAAGCAAAACAACTACGAAACATTTTTCGTTCAACAAAAACCAGACACATAACAAGAAAAATGTAGTTGTGTGACGCGAGTAAAGTGAGAGCGGGTTTTGCGTTACCCCTTCCCCACCCCCTCCCCCCATGAACATCATGTGGATCTCGCGACGTTAGTTGTCCTTAGTTTTGAGCCACTAAATTCAGTTTCAAAAGAACAAAACGCTATTTTTGAACTGGACATGCAGCAAGGGGCAAAAACTTTGATAATTGTTTATAAAAATGATTCAATCCAACCAGCAAAACAAGAAAGTAACAAAAACGTAACTTTAACCCATTTAACATAAGAATACTTGCAGACTAATCATGGAACAGTTCTGGAGGGAAACTATGGCGGACAGTGTTTATATAAACATCAGTTTGGGTTGAACTTTATTGATACCCATACAGTACTGTAGGCTAGTGAATTCGTTTGAGATATTGAGAAAACATGAAAAGTTGCATGTTAGATTTTGCCCTTTGACCTTAATCCTCTAGTGCCAGCAGTCAAACCAGAGGCGGCAGACGATTTTACAAAGTTTGTTTTTTTGGGTGGGGGAGGGGAGGGAAAGGGACTATTCGTGTATCAAGTTAGGTGTCAATTTCTTAATGTCCGTTGCTGCAAAGGTTTTTGGTTCCAACAAACCTAAACAGAAAAAGTTCTGTGCGTAAAAAGGCCAGTTTTCCATAGGTATGTTTTACGCATTGTACCGGAGTCTTCCGACTTTGATAACCCATCGCGCCTCCATGCTTACTAATGAAAACAAAAGTTCATATTTTTAAAGTCTGCAGTAATGTTTTGATACAAACATTAAAGAAACCGAGCTGAAGATGTTTGCGCAAAAACTGCCATGTCATAAGGTGTGATTTCCGATCGTCTCTATCGCAAGGATAGAACTCGAGTCTATCTCGGACGATCCATACACAGGGATCTTATCTATAGTAAGGCTCACCTCTGTCGTCTGAGAAGAGCGTTTCCACATAATTGTAATCGTCTCTGTGGCCGCTAAAAATTTGAGGCGACAGAGACGATCCTTACGTCACAAACGACTATATGGAAACCGGCCTTTAGGCTTATCTATGAGACGGATCAGCAGACGTAAAGAGATCAGTATGCTAACCAATGAAAGATACGGTTTAACTACCAAATGCTTCAGTTATCCGCCCAAGAGGCGATAACTCGGATAAGGGAACACGACGATAAACAGGCCAGAGAAACAGTATCTCGTTTGTTCTGGTTCACTTTTCTTCTTAAAAACAAATCTAACTTTTGTGTGTCAGGTGCTGTGGTTGCAAGTCTGTTGTTTTGTTTTATTTTATTTTATTTTATTAGCTTCGCCAAGACACAATTACAAAATACAAAATACAAACAAAAAATAATAACAAAAGAAACAATTACAAAATACAAACAAAAAATAATAACAAAGAAATAAT